>JALDNG010000728.1:0-93103 GCA_024349245.1 Neodontobutis hainanensis
ATGGAGCATACTCTGAAACTCTGAGAAAATCTCTTTCTGTTTTGGTGACTTCTCAATATCATAATAGACATCAGAGCAGAAATTTTCCACTTCTGAGCTGAACGGACTCATGAAGGCCTTGGCAGCATTGGAAACCATGTGCACGGTGTCTCCAGATACGTCAAGGAGGTATGGGTTCTCCTTCCTTGCTTGAGTTTCAAGGGCAGACTTTTTTCCTCTCATGACTGCACAGTTGTCAAGGAGGATGCTGGTAACTTGTCTCCACTCAAAACCATAGGTCTGCATGACATCTTTAAGTTCCAGCATAAGGTTTGGGGCATTTGCAAAGTTGACTTTTCTGCTCACCAGATGTTGTGTTATTACTCTGTTGCTTTCATTATAGCGAACAAGCACATTGAGTATTTTTATCCATATTCAAGCTCGTTGCTTTATCAACATTTCTTGAACTGTAGTGCAATGCCATGTTCATGTAACTCGCATGTTGATTTGAAACCGACAGGCTAGTTAACGCTTTTTTGTCTTCTGCCAGTTTTCTACACAGGGTGACCAGTGGCTGCAAAATTCTGAATGACAAATCATGTTCTGCTATAAATGTGCACAAACTTATTTTTAAATCGCAGACACGGTCAGTCATAGACAACAGTGTGTCAGCTGTAACAGTTGCTCCCGGCAACATCGTGGTAAGTTTAAGTGCACGGGCAGCGGCTCTATGACCGGGGTCTAAATCATGACGAGCAAGCACTTTCTTACCGCTGCTGGCATACAGTAGCTTCCTCGAGCAAATCGTGCACAAACAAGCCCCGGGCTCTCTCAGTTTCTTGTACCAACTGCCAAAAGGCTCGCCATCTCTTCTTTCTTCAATCCACGCCCAGCGCCATTTATTTTTGAGTTCTTTATCTACTGGTAGGACATCATCCCCAGGCTTCATAAACTTGTGCTCCATTTTTTTTTCTCCGACAACGCTAACGTGAAATTGACGTATGGGTGTCAATCATACTGTGTTACAAGGACCCGCCCTTCTCTGCTTCTGATTGTATTGTAGGCTTGTAACGTTAGATAAATCTCCGATCCTCTCATATGATTGGTAGGTGAAATAAATTGGCTCGAAAATATTAAACCGCATGTGCAGGCTCTCAAATATTATTATTTTTTTCCATCACGGCCACACGCCGGAGAGCCGGCACGGTGCCGGAATACTTTAAGCCCTGGGGTTTTCTATTACTGTCATGAGCCGGTACGGTTTATTTTGTGAGTAAGGGGTTTTGTGGGTTGTACAAGGCACCCTACTGCCAGAATTTGGGTTGAGGGTTTGGCACCCCCCTCATTCCACTTCATCCTCCTGGGATACTTTCTTGTTGGCCTTCCTCTAGGTAGCCCCTTGGTTTTGCTGTTTTGATCTATCTCCTTGATGATGTATCTAGTGCGCTAGTGGCTCAAAATTGATAAAATTCACTGGGGGTGGTTGTAATGAAGTTAAAAATGCACTTATTACTATTTCGTTTCATTTCCAGGGTTGTATTTTAGTTCTCAGTATATTTATATGTTAATTTTATCATTTTGGAATTTTATTTTGAAAGACCGGAAGTGCACGCTGCTCCCAGGTGTTTTATTTTGGTAGCATGACTTATCCTCTGTGGCGTGTTGTAAGCAAGCGTCTCCCATGGAACCTCGTAAATAGTTGTTGTGTAAGGCCATACGCCTAAATACAGCAAAAAACGGCGATATACCGCCGTCCACCAGAGGGCAGGCTCCAAAAGCGGAAATATAAGGAGAAACCTGATGGCGACTTTACAAGTGTAAAAAACATGTTTACAGCCTGGTACAAAAGATGGCTCCGGTCTCTAGAGCTAAGTTTTTACTACGTGACAACTCTGGGGATGGTGAATTTTTGAGTATTATGTCCGCTTATGCTAGCTAAAAACTATTGTTTTACTATGGAGTAAAAGCCAAGAAGCCCAGATGTAACGTCCATTTTATTGCCGAGTCGTAACGACAATATCACTAAATAGAGGACCAATGGGCGGATTATATCCACTATATAAACAATCAATGGTTGTAAGCTGCAGAGGGGAGCTAGTGTGCCTGCTGTATGTGGAGACATACTAAGTATTTCTATGTCTGTCACAGGAGTAAAGTTGATCAACTCCACACTGTGTCCTGTCTTTCGAATACGGCTTGACAAAGAGTTTGCAGCTGTTACACCTTATTAGCCCTCTGCGCATATTTAAGGTTAACTGATAACTTGATTATTTAGCTGAGGGAAGCATAATCCATTCTGACCAGAATGACAAAAGCATCTAACAGTGTAAGAAATAACAGACAATTGTTCAAACTCATTTGAAACAATGAATCAAAGCATTTGCTTGTGTAAAAACACAAAAAGAAACTGACTTTATGATACGCAAAAGTAAATAAAGCATCTGGAAGTTGAACAAATACATTTAAAAATGTTCTGATTTTAGAAATGTGCCAAAGCAACTGAGAAAAACTGTATGCTCACTCAGCTGACAACCTTGCCCGAGTTTACATGAACAAAAGAGAACCAAAGTACTGTGTCCGCTCAGGCAAATGCTGCATTCATTTGTCCTTAGTATTAAACAGCATAAGCTTTTGTTAAAAATGAGACAAGGCTAATGTTAAACCTGACTTGTTTGTAGCATTAAATGCTAATATACTCAGCTGATTTGCTCAGTAATCATGCAGTCATTAATAAATATTGACAACAACAGACTGACTTTACACACACTGAAGAGCAGTGTTTGGAGACAGACACACAGGACTGGCTCCCGTTTGTCTGTCTCCAAACACTGCTCTTCAGTGTGTTTCTGTTTACTTGTGTTACTCTGTGTCTCTGTCCGACTCTGGAGCATGCTCAGTGTGCTGGGTCCGACTTTAATCAGAGTAAGCCGTAAACATGCAGCAGTAATCTAATGATGATCCACATTATCCAGGTGTGTTTTTCCAATCTGAGTAAGGGGTTTACTGCAGTTTAAAACTCTGATTATAATCGGACTAAGGCTTTAATTAGAATTTCTCTACCTGCAGGTAAACATTCTGAATGGCTGCTGATAAAACAGAGAAAGTGTCTATTCCAGCACTGTATATGTGTGCTTACACAGAGAAACAACACAAAAAGACAAAGAAGTAGAGAAAAGTGACACATGGATAAATATTGGCAAGGTGAGATTTTAAACGAAGTTATTGCAGAATCACATTTGTCTGACTCTGAACTCAGAATATTTTATTTATAAAATAAAAGCAGCAAATATTGTTTGGGGGTGAGGGGGTTGATTGGGGTCAGAGCGAAGCTTTCAGTTTCAGCTTGAATTTATTTTTACAATTGACAGTGACATGTCACATAAAGTAGTCCAGGCAAATTACTAAATAAAACCTTTAAAAAAGATTTTCCTCAATGACACACAGTTCCTGCATCTAAAGAGTGTAACGCACCAGTGAAGAGAGTCTGAAGAGTTTTTATTAGTCAGGAAAAGTCACATTTTATTACGTCCAGTGTAAAGCAGCCACCGGTGCTATGCTGTTGTGAGCTAATTGAAAAGCTTTGTTTCTCCCCGACAGTATACAGCGCATTACATTTTTTGTATAAGAGTTTTACAGCAATACACTTAAGAGGCTCTAAACTGATGTTTGCACCAGAGCTGACAGCATTTCCTTGCTCCACTACGCACTGTGCATTTTATCAACGAGGGGTGTTAAATGCTGACTCACGTTCACCAACAGCAACAAAGCTTTCCACTCTGCAGAGACTTTTAGCTCCCCACAGAAACCTGTTTTAAGATAGAGGTGCTGTTTCAAACTGAATTCTCTGCTCCCTGTCAGCTAGCAAGGGAGTGCCAAAATGTATGTTTTTGCCCGGTGCCACATGCATTAATGATGGTGTCCTTGTAAAACAGATTAGACGTGCGTCTTCATCGAGTGGCTGAGACTGTGGTGAAGTGGTCGTAGTTTCACACCCACTCAGCTCCAAATATAGACTCTCACATTTAAGCCAGTGGCCAGATGGAGGCCACTGGTTCTGCAGCTCCGATGAAAACACGATTAGATTATAACTCCAAATAATGCATAATTTAGATTCTTGAAAGCCTCTATTTCCAAATTAAATTAATCAAAAATGTATTTCAGCTACTCCCTTCAGGGCTCACAACAGCATCTGATTCACATCACATATTTTCCACATATTTGTAAATCTTTTGTCATTTTGCTGTGTTACAGCTTATGTAATGAATTTCTGCAGAAAGAGTTTTTTTTATATTGTTATTGTTGAACATTGGTGTTGGCATGGCAGAATGCGTGGAAAGTACTCTTTTAAAATCATAATGAAGCTGTTGGCTTGGTCTTGATGCAGGGTTGCTGTTGGGTTGTCAAACCTGTTTGAAGCCTGTGCCATTTTTGTTTTTAGACTACTTTTTCTTTGTAAATTAGACAAGGGTAAAATTCAATCAAATCTACAGCTGATCTTTGCATCTTCAATCCTTTCCGTCTCCTTCATTCTTTTCTAAATCCTCCTGCCTGTAATAATGTGTTGTATAGAGCTATTTTGAGTGTTTGAGTGGGTCTCTTTCCCGGTGGGTCGTCCTTGAGCCAACAAAACATAGTGGTTTTGTTGCAAGTGGCTCAAATCCAGTTTTTAATTATAAAAATATTTATAATTTAATTAATCAGCTCTATGTTTTAAGATTATCTGTTATATTAACTGGTGAGGCACCAGGCACTGGTGGGACCTTAACAATACTGCTAACTAGGAAACTCTTCCTCACTGGCTTGAGCCGGCTGATGTTAAAACGTAGGGTGGACAACCAGACCCCTTGACCCTCACGGTACTGCAGAGCCGGAACCCAACAACTATCTGATAGCAGCAAACCAAATCCTGAGGCAAAGGCACTCCCACCTCCCTCTCTAAACTGGAGAATAGAGGAGGCTGAGACCATGAGAAGCACAGTGCAGGAGTTGTGGGCATAATCTACACACAAAAGTGGCTTGCTCCTGGATGTGGGGTTCTTGGAGGCCAGTCACCACAACCCCTTCTCCAGTTCCTGGTTCAGCCGTTCTATTTGCCCATTTAACTGGGGGTGGTATTGTCGCAGTGTCCCTATTCCCTGTGTCTCAGGAGGGTGTGTGGCCCTTTAAGGCAGGTGACGTTGGGCTGATCACTGATGAGGAGCGCCGGCACACCTGGGGAATCACAGGGACCAATGAGGATTCTCCTTGTTTAGTTTAAAAAGGGACACAGACACAAGGACAAGAGAGTAAAGGCACAGCCGGAGGAAGAGGGACACAACAGAGCGGACAGGGAAGGACCGCCGGACGAGGAGAGGGTGTACGGGATCGCGGAAGGAGAGATGGGCCCTGGCGGACGCCGGGCAGGAAAGAAGGAAGCCGGGAGGACCTCTCGTGACCTGAGCCCAGTGGACCCAAGAGACGGCGACCGGTCGGGCGAGTGTGGAGGGCTGAGGAAGAAGCCTGGAGCCCCCTGAGACCGGAGAGCCAAGACGAGGGACTGGGACGGACGAGGGACTGCGCCGGTAATAGAGAGGGAACAAGGAGAAAGAGAAAGGGGAGAGGGCAGGTGGACGAAGTTGGCGTCGGATGGAAGCCGCGTCGGGAGGATTCCGAGAGAGACCCGAGGCCAGGGGACCCGGAGGCGTGACTGGTAGGTCGGGAAGCGAGGGGCCGACGAGGAGGCCTGGGGTGACCCGCGACCAGAAAGAGAGCCAGGGACTGGTACGGTCGAGGAACTACGGCGGGGAACCGATGGACTGGTGGAGAAGGATAAACGGCAGCAGAAGCAGAAGAGAGAGAGGGAGACGGAACTCCGGAAGCGACAGATCCCTGGAGAGAGACCGTGTACAACGCTCACTAATCGATAGCTATAGGGAGGTGTCCCTAACTGAGCGGATAATTTACCTACCCGAACTGTATGATTGTGTGCCTGAGACCATACCTTACCTGTTTGCAGCGTCGTCCTGCCACGTCGGGGGGGAAGACCGAGCCAGGACCCGAGAACTGTCAAGCTGCGTTCCAGGGACTGAGGGAGGAGTAAGGAAGAGGCCGTGTACAACGCTGCAAAACACGATAAGTGAAGGGACGTGTCCCGAATAACGCTGTGTGCTGTGGGTTTTTACCTGTGTTTTTAGAGTGTCGGTTGAACCAGAAATTGTTGTGTGTTTTAGCCAGTTAAAACGGTGAAGGAAGTACCGGGAATTCGAGGCCAGCAGGACCGCCGGGAGGACAGCGAAGGACAGACTTACTGGGCTCCGAAGAACGGACTGAAGAGTCGGAATAATTCCTACCGTCTCCCTTTTACAGACTGCTGACACCCCATTATATTATGACTCTTTCTTTTATTAGCGACCACCTCTTTTCTTTTAAACCTTTTTTACTCTGGCCATTTTATCGTTTTAACTTGGACTCTTTTTAAATCTTCTTTAATAAATTGTGGTTTTATTGCTAAAGTCGGTCCCCTCGCATTCTTTGTGGTACCTATATGGTGATCAACAACGAACCCGGGCCCCCCAGGGCCCCCACCCCGTGACAGTATCCTGAAGAGAAACTGAAAGAGGTCTCCAGAAGAGTGCAGAAAGCCCTCCAAAAACAGGAGGTGAACTGGGGCCTCTGGTTTGCAACAATGTCCCAGGAAATCCCATGTAACCTGAACACATGAGTACCACCGTCTCCTTGGTGGATGGCTGTTTAGGCAGGGGGACAAAATGTGCCATTTTTGATAATCTGTCGACTATGGTAAGAACTGGGGTATTGCCTTCGGATGGAGGGAGGATCAGTTACAAAATCTATGGTATATGTCGGACCAGGCGCGTGAAGGAACTGTCTGAACAGGGGAAGGAGAAGACCAGCTGGAGGTTTATGAGATGACTTGTTCTGAGTACAGAAGGGGCAGACGTCCACATAATTTTTAACATCCCGCTCCATAGATGGCAACCAAAACCTTACAAAGAGAGTCCGTTTGACACCGAGATGACAGAAGAGACGAAAGGCATGAGACCAGTTGATAACCTGGGAACGGAAGTCAGGAAGAACAAACAGGCGGTCTGGCGGGCTGCTAGTCAGAACATGTAAGTGTTTAGTAGTTTTCTTATCCCTCTTCTCCACATTCCAGGTGACTGCCCCCAACACACAAGCGGAGGGCAGGATGGTCTCAGGAGGTTTGGGGGTGGTGTCAGTGTCAAACAGGCGAGATAACGCATCAGGCTGAACCAGGACAATATGACAAGGTAAAGTTGAATCTGTTAAAAAAAAAGGTCCGCCTTGCCTGTTAGGAGTTTAGTCTCTTGGCTATGCGAACATACTACAGATATTTATGGTCCGTCCAGATGAGGAAAAGATGCTCCACCCCCTCCAACCAGTGTCTCCACTCCTCCAATGCTACCTTTATGGCCAACAGCTCATGATTGTTGATGTCATGATTCCTTTCTGCTGAAGACAAATTCTCCTGTTTTTGTAATTTTAAAAAGGATTTGTGCTGTGGTTTGTCCTTAAGAGAATCCCTCGTGACTAGAAGTGTGTGATTTGTGTTGAAAGACATTGTAGCTTCAACGCGAAGCTTGTGAACTCTGCTTTTGACGCTTATTACAAGTTAATGGAGCATAAAAAAATACAACCTCACAAAAGTGACTGTGAGCTGTGTTTCGCAGACAACTTGGGACCCTGAGTTTACTGTGTATCTTTACCGGACTGGACAACCAGAGACTGACCCCAGCTAGCACTCTGAGAGCTCGCAACGCTCAGAGTACCCTGGCTACTTCGGAGATGAGAGCTAGAGGTTTTGGAGCGGGTGTGGAGCCATGATTTTAACCTGGTGCACCGTGCCACTCTATCGAAGAAGGAGACAAGGACTACGTGAAATGGGAACAAAGCAAATGAATCTGGTGGGATTAACACGTTTACACAAGGTACTCTGCTTTTATTTTGTTTTGCTCACTGAGTGAAGTGACCAGGAGGTTTTGGTCAGTCCACTCACAAGCCTCGATACAGGCCTACAACGTAGGGTGTATTTAGATGCCGTCTTTAGGACTTAATTAGCAAGTAACTTATTTGTGATACACTGTGAGATCTGTGTCTGTGTTTTCTTTTATACAGTAAAGCTTGATGGGCAACCTGTCACAGGGCTGTGGCAACCATTGGTTTCGTAAGGGGCACTGAGTCGAGGCCTAATTCCTTGGCTAGGATGATAATGAAATGTAGAAATAAAGGCATGATTTCAGGAGCAGGGCATGACAACCGCATGCAGTGTAATTTGGGGGTTATTCTTCATGACATAGTGCTGACTGAATTATTTTAATTTTTTGTAAATACATATTTTTCAAAAAACGTTTGAATTAAAAGCATTGGCTGGACAGCCTTGTCCATCAGGTTTGGTTTCAGCTTATATCTCCCACTAGAGATATACTTTTTATTACTATTATATGCCCTTCCTTACAAGACCCAGTGATTTTGACGTATTGTGATCGCATTAAAGTATACACTACACTATTTTAGACAGCCACTATTTTAGGATTTGGTTGGAAAAAGCTTGAAATGATAATGTGCTGTATATAAATCTTTATTATGTATTAATGTGGAAAGAATATAAAATCAATACGTTAATTAATAAAAACAAAAGAAATGAAACAGCAGGAGGGGTGCTCAGTCGGTAGAACACATGCAAATACAAGGGTTGTTTGCACAATGTCATTCCCCTCTTTCTCTCACCCATTTTCCTGTCTACTCTTCTCAAATAAAGGCAAAAAGACCCCCAAAGAATCATAAAAATCTAAAATGAAACAGTCGCACTAATTTGCTCCCTGTCTGTCACATAGCATTTCCACCTCATGTTTTTGAGTGTGTCACTTGGAACATATACAGTCCACTCCTCGTGTAGGACAGGGTTCAACTGTCTGAAAACTTTTATAGGAGATGTCAGATTATTGCTCCTTTGCAGGGTCTAAGGCAATATTGTCCAGTTTAGAGAAATAAAACAGTAGAACAATGACTCATGTGTCACTGCAATGTGAGTCCACAAACCTATGAACTAGACCTATACTGTCACATCTTCAAAGAATTTTATTTTTAAAAAACAATTGTAACAGACACTTTTTTATGCAGTGTTTTCCTCTGTCACACTGACTAGTTTCTCGTTGATGACTGGCTGTAGTTCTATATTTTTTCTTAGCGCTTTCCATGTCTTTCTTTCCCTCCCTTCATCTTGTCTTTGAAATCAGAGCTAGAGATGTTTTTCTGCAGGACATGTTTGACTTTGATGTCCACGTCTACAGTCTCAGTCGTTAGCCTGTCCCTTGTTATTGGCCAGTGTTTGAATCTTTTTTTTGACAAGAGTGACCTCTGTGATTTTTAATGCACCTCCAGCCTTTCACATTGCAGCACAGAAGGCTTTACTCCCCTCTTTATCATAATTAATAGCAACACATCTGCATGTAGAGAGTTGATATTTCATCTAAACATGTGCACTTGTATGACATCACTTTTGACTTTACGTAGGAGATACTGCACTCTTCAAAACTTAGGGCTAGATCTACTAATGCGTTACACAACTGCAAAACACGTTTTTGTTAAAAAATAGAATTTTCCACATTTTCTAAAGCAGTGTGCAGTTTATTTCAGGAAAGGTGTGGACACAGATCTGGGACTGGCCTCATTGTCGGTGTATTTGTAGGAGTTTCTTTTTCACAGAAAAAACTGAGGAAAATGTTTACATGAGACACGCAGCTATTTTACCAAGGTTTGTGTCTCGTAAAATCAGCAAAAAGTGCCAAAACTTTACACCAAAAGAAAACACGTCTTAACAGTTTGTATCTGTCTTCAACCAGGTCACGTTCAAGAGAAAACAGCACTGTTCACTGAACAAGGAACTTCACTGCAGACATTTAAGAGAATATCACAGAAGTGTGTTATTGTTCCAATATTATACATGTAATAATAAGGGGTGTTATTTGTACTGAAGCAAAACCTAAAAACAGGAAGAGGAAAAAAGACAGAAAGAGAAGGTTAACACACTCAAACAGGTTCACAGAGCATGTTTCTGATTCTGAGTTGTGTTAAATGATTTAGAATGACATACACGTCATACATGTACATACATGTATTTCCTCATTTCTCTGCTGAGCACATGTGCTGCCGAAACATCCATGCTCCTGTATTAGACTCAATTAAAGTAACAGTGCAGTTTTTTTGCACAGTGAAATGACCTCGGCCGCAAAACCCTCTGCAGTTTTAGTAAATAGGCCACTCTTCTGCAATCACAGATTAACGATCCCGGAAAAATTGTGCAGCTTAGTTCTGGCCCAACCCTATCTTTACTCTAAATAGATTGTAAATAAACATTGTTGTTGTCAGCCCATTGCTCCCCCATTCACCAATATTGGCCTTACCACATGGCAATAAAATTACATTACATAGGGTTTTTCTGCTTTTACTGCATAGTAAAACTATAGTTTTTATAAATAGATGTAATGTAAAGTTACAATTTGGATTTCTCCTTTTATTTGTGCTTTTGGACCTTGCCCTCTAGTGGACAGAGGTATATTGTTGTATGGTGGTGCCCTTACTCAAGGCCCTTTTAAGGGGTTCTATGAGAGAGGCTTGGTACTGTAGCACTCATTGAAAAAGTGCCTTAAATGTACTGTTGGACCTGTTTGTGCTGCCTTCAAAACTTTCCAAACAAATTAAAATATTTCACTGGGCCTTAAGTTGCCCCCAAAAAACTGTACATATCAATGGAGCATTGAAAAACAACAGTTACAGTAATATGAGTAAAGATTTCTTTGCTCAGAGCTCCATTTCTCCATTTCACTATTATCTTTGTCTTTGGGATCAGTGCTTCTCTTCAGCCAATGTTTTGACCTTTTTCTGGCCTGAAGTGGTGCTCTGATTAATCGTCTATCAAACAATCATTGGTAAATGGACTCTGCAAGATTTAGTGAGGCGCAAACAGTTAGTCCTCTGACTCTCATTTTGACTGTTCTCCTGTTTTTGAAGTCATTTATTTTTAAACTTGCTTGAGGGACATGGTTTAATTGTCCATCCATCCATCCATCCATCTTCTACCGCTTATCCGGGGCCAGGTCGCGGGGGCAGCAGTCTAAGCAGAGAAGCCCAGACTTCCCTCTCCCCAGACACTTCCTCCAGCTCTTCCGGGGGGATACCGAGGCGTTCCCAGGTCAGCCGAGAGACATAGTCCCTCCAGCGTGTCCTAGGTCTTCCCCGAGGTCTCCTCCCGGTGGGACATGCCCGGAACACCTCCCTAGGGAGGCGTCCGGGAGGCATCCGAAACAGATGCCCGAGCCACCTCAGCTGGCTCCTCTCGATGTGAAGGAGCAGCGGCTCTACTTTGAGCTCCTCCCGAGTGACGGAGCTCCTCACCCTATCTCTAAGGGAGCGCCCCGCCACTCTGCGGAGAAAGCTCATTTCGGCCGCCTGTATCCGGGATCTTGTTCTTTCGGTCATGACCCAAAGCTCATGACCATAGGTGAGAGTAGGAACGTAGATCGACTGGTAAATCGAGAGCTTTGCCTTACAGCTCAGCTCCTTCACCACGACAGACCGGTACATCGACCGCATTACTGCAGAAGCTGCACCGATCCGTCTGTCGATCTCACGCTCCTTCCTTCCCTCACTCGTGAACAAGACCCCGAGATACTTAAACTCCTCCACTTGAGGCAGGAGCTCTCCACCAACCTGGATGGGGCAAGCCACCCTTTTCCGACTGAGAACCATGGTCTCAGACTTGGAGGTGCTGATCCTCATCCCAGCCGCTTCACACTCGGCTGCAAACCGCCCCAGTGAACATTGAAGGTCCTGGCTTGATGGAGCCAACAGGACAACATCATCTGCAAAAGCAGAGATGAAATCCTGTGGTCCCCAAACCAGACTCCTCCGGCCCCTGGCTGCGCCTAGAAATCCTGTCCATAAAGATAATGAACAGGACCGGTGACAAAGGGCAGCCCTGCCGGAGTCCAACATTCACCGGGAACAGGTCTGACTTACTGCCGGCAATGCGAACCAAGCTCCTGCTCCGGTCGTACAGGCACCGGATAGCCCTTAGCAAAGGGCCCCGGACCCCATACTCCCGGAGCACCCCCCACAGGGCACCACGAGGGACACAGTCGAATGCCTTCTCCAGATCCACAAAGCACATGTGGACTGGTTGGGCAAACTCCCATAAAACTGGAGAGGGTATAGAGCTGGTCCAGTGTTCCACGACCGGGACGAAAACCGCATTGTTCCTCCTGGATCTGAGGTTCGACTATCGGCCGTTTAATTGTCTTAGATTGATTTGTTTAAGTTGCATATGTAACATTATTGTCACACCCTCCATGTTGTGTTTGTCCTTGTTTCTTGTGTTTCCCCTCCACTCTGTTCCCTGTGTGTTAGTGTGTGGGCGGAGTCTCCTGGGCACCAGCAACAAGACTCACCCGTTCACCATCTGTATCTTTGCTCTATTTTGGGAATTCAGTTTGGACTTACCATTGTTTTCCTGTGTCTCCAGCTCCAGTCTTCCACTCATTCAAGAGC
Source organism: Neodontobutis hainanensis (assembly GCA_024349245.1). NCBI lineage: Eukaryota > Metazoa > Chordata > Actinopteri > Gobiiformes > Odontobutidae > Neodontobutis > Neodontobutis hainanensis. Next base: position 12,544 of record JALDNG010000728.1, read on the forward strand.
CAGCCTGCTTCTCACTGCACCTCTGTCCAGTCCTGTGTAATATGTCAATTCCTTAAAACTTTGCTCAATAAATACTTACCTGTTGTCTTGGTCTTGTTGCTACTTTTGGGTCCTCACCTGGGGCACCACAACAATTACTATTCTTTAGCATAGGTTAATATATTGTTCTCTCCGGGTCACAATTTACTCTCTGTCTCGAACTCTGAGGGTTGACCACGGGCATAAAAACCCACTGATTGCTATGTTTTTTTAAAATATTTTTTATGTTGAGCTGCGCATTCAGACGCAAAAGTTTTCTGACAGATATTGCATTAAGAATCACTCTTAAGAATAAAATCTTCAAGACTAATAAATATTAATTTGATGATGTTGTGGGGTGTGTAAAGTGATGAGACTGGAGACGGAGGTGAGTCGAGTCGTCTTTACTAAACACTCCAACAAAACACACAATCGTACAGCGAGAACAACTGTCCTAACCCAATCGCTTTGTCTAACGTCTCACTACAATTTGAACTCTGAATCCCCACTCCCTTAAAGGGACCGCTTCTGGGTGAATGTCTACTAACGCTTAACTTGTAGATCACTACACAGGCCCCCCCAGAATTCACCCAAAAATAATAGACCCAGTCCGAACAGATGCCCCAACCGAACAGTCCCTCTCCTAACAGTCCCAAAGAGTCAACGGACAGGTGGACAGACTCGGCGGCCATACCGGCTGCGCTAACCTGAGGGGGCAAAAACCAAGGGTTGGGGCCGGGACAGTGCTAGGGGCTTGGGCCGGGGCCGGGGCGACCGCAGGAGGGCGCCCTCTCCTCGGGGGCTGGGCCAGCTGAAGCTGTTCGCCAACATCCACATGTGCAGGCTTAAGGCGGTCTATAGCCACCCGCTCAGGCCTACCCCCCATATCCACAACAAAGTTCTTAGACCCTCCGGCCAGAACACGAAAGGGCCCGTCGTAGGGGGGCTGCAATGGGGTACGATGACCATCATGGCGAATAAAAACATACTTGGCTGACGGTAAATCCTTAGGCACGTAGGTCTGGGGCAAACCGTGGCGAGATGTTGGAACAGGAACAAAGGCCTCTGCAATTTTCCTGGACACGGCCCGATGTGAGGCGACCGACCACGGGACCGTGGCATCTGGAAGGAATTCTCCCGGAACGCGCAGAGGCTGGCCGTACACCAACTCGGCCGATGAAGCCTGAAGATCTTCCTTGGGGGCAGAGCGAAGGCCCAGCATGACCCATGGCAGGCGGTCAGCCCAGTTGTTGTCAGTAAGGCTGGCCCTGAGCGCAGCCTTCATGTCCCGATGAAAACGCTCGCAAAGTCCGTTGCTCTGTGGGTTGTAGGCTGTGGTACGGTGGACCTTCACTCCCAGGACCTCGGCGAGCTCCGTCCAAAGCTCTGATGTAAACTGCGGACCTCTGTCTGAAGAGAGGTCTGACGGTGTGCCGAAACGGGCTACCCAAGCTGTAATAAACGCCCGGGCTACCTCAGCTGACGTAATGGAGGACAGGGGACACACTTCAGGCCACCTAGTGGTCCTGTCGACCATAGTGAGGAGGTAAGTATAACCACGGGAGGGGGGAAGTGGGCCCACCAGGTCCACATTCACATGATCGAAACGCCTCTCCGGCACTTTGAAGGGCGCCAAAGGGGCCTTGGTATGACGAGTCACCTTGGCGCGCTGACACGCAACACAGGCAGCAGCCCAGGCCCTAACGTCCCTCCGCAGTCCTGGCCAGACGAACTTGGCTCCCACCAGCTTGGTGGAGGCCTTTACCCCAGGGTGGGAAAGGCTGTGGATGGCGTCAAAAACCTTTCGCCTCCAGCCAGCAGGTACCATGGGCGCGGCTGGCGGTAGAGACGTCACAGAGGAGTGTAGAATTGGCCGTGTCGAGCGCCACATCCTCCATGCGCAGCGCCGTGGGGCCGTTCTGTAGGCTTGTACTTCAGGGTCTGCGGCCTGCTCCTCAGCCATGGCCGCGTAGTCGAGGCTCAAGTGGACAGACCCAGTGACCGCCCGGGAGAGGCAGTCAGCGACGAAATTGTCTTTGCCGGCCACATGCTGAATGTCAGTGGTGTATTCAGAGATGGCAGAGAGCTGGCGCTGCTGACGACCAGACCATGGCTCCGAAGACTTAGTCATGGCGAAAGTGAGTGGCTTGTGGTCGACGAAAGCAGTAAACTGCCGGCCCTCCAACAGAAAACGGAAATGACGAGTAGCGAGGAACAAACCAAGGAGCTCCCTGTCAAAGGTGCTGTATTTCCTCTCGTTGTCACGGAGCTTCCTGCTGAAAAAGGCTAGCGGTTGCCAGGCTCCGCCCACCCACTGTTCACACACCGCCCCAACAGCATAATCAGAGGCGTCTGTGGTAAGTGTAACGGGGCGGTAGGAGGCAGTGCGCCAGGAGAGCAGCATTTGCCAGCGCGGTTTTGGCAGCGTCAAAGCCTCAGCCATCTCCGGGGACCAGTCCAACACCTTTGCTGGTTTTCCACCCCGCAAGGCGTCATACAAGGGCCGCATGAGTTGGGCCGCGTGCGGAGGAACCGGTTGTAAAGTTCACCATTCCCAGAAACTCCTGCAGGGACTTCACCGTGCGTGGGCGTGGGAAACTGGCCCACGGCGTCCACCTTGGCAGGGAGAGGGACGGCTCCTGTGGGGTGACATGGTGGCCCAGGAAGGTGATGGACGCCCGCCAAACTCGCACTTGGCCGGGTTAATAATGAGACCATGCTCACTGAGCCGGCCGAACAACTGCCGGAGATGCGCCCGGTGGTCGTCTGCGGACGCACTGGCCACCAGAATGTCATCCAAATATACAAACAAAAAAGGCATGTCCCGCAGCACAGAGTCCATAAGGCGCTGAAACGTCTGCGCTGCTCCCTTGAGGCCGAAAGGCATCCGTAGGAACTCGAAAAGGCCAAAGGGTGTGATGACTGCTGTCTTGGGGATATCCTGCGGGTGGACCGGCACCTGGTGGTAACCACGAACCAGGTCCACTTTTGAAAAAACTGTGGCGCCGGCCAGGTGGGCGGCGAAGTCCTGTATGTGCGGCACTGGGTAGCGATCAGGGGTGGTGGCGTTGTTCAGGCGGCGAAAATCACCACAGGGGCGCCAACTACCATCAGTTTTGGTCACCATGTGCAGGGGGGAAGCCCACGGGCTGTTGGAGCGCCGCACAATGCCGAGGCGCTCCATAGTGGCGAACTCCTCCCTGGCGATCGCGAGCTTGGCAGAATCGAGGCGTCGGGGCCGTGAGCTCCATTTCTCCATTTCACTATTATCTTTGTCTTTGGGATCAGTGCTTCTCTTCAGCCAATGTTTTGACCTTTTTCTGGCCTGAAGTGGTGCTCTGATTAATCGTCTATCAAACAATCATTGGTAAATGGACTCTGCAAGATTTAGTGAGGCGCAAACAGTTAGTCCTCTGACTCTCATTTTGACTGTTCTCCTGTTTTTGAAGTCATTTATTTTTAAACTTGCTTGAGGGACATGGTTTAATTGTCTTAGATTGATTTGTTTAAGTTGCATATGTAACATTATTGTCACACCCTCCATGTTGTGTTTGTCCTTGTTTCTTGTGTTTCCCCTCCACTCTGTTCCCTGTGTGTTAGTGTGTGGGCGGAGTCTCCTGGGCACCAGCAACAAGACTCACCCGTTCACCATCTGTATCTTTGCTCTATTTTGGGAATTCAGTTTGGACTTACCATTGTTTTCCTGTGTCTCCAGCTCCAGTCTTCCACTCATTCAAGAGCCAGCCTGCTTCTCACTGCACCTCTGTCCAGTCCTGTGTAATATGTCAATTCCTTAAAACTTTGCTCAATAAATACTTACCTGTTGTCTTGGTCTTGTTGCTACCTTTGGGTCCTCACCTGGGGCACCACAACAATTACTATTCTTTAGCATAGGTTAATATATTGTTCTCTCCGGGTCACAATTTACTCTCTGTCTCGAACTCTGAGGGTTGACCACGGGCATAAAAACCCACTGATTGCTATGTTTTTTTTTAATATTTTTTATGTTGAGCTGCGCATTCAGACGCAAAAGTTTTCTGACAGATATTGCATTAAGAATCACTCTTAAGAATAAAATCTTCAAGACTAATAAATATTAATTTGATGATGTGATGTTTTATTTTTTTATTTTTTGTTCAGTTCTGAACAAATTTTCTGTTATTCTTTGACTTTAATACTGACAATGTTGAGAACTGACATATTGAAACAGTCAAGAATTTAGTTTTGTTTTTCTTGTAAACAATAAACAAAAAAATATCTGTCTGTCTAATGAAGCCCCAAAAAGATTTATTTTCTCTACCACTCTATATACAGTGCAAGGGTTGTACTGTATATAGAGCTCTGGACGTCTCATGACTCACATGAAGCAAATTAGACTTTAGCACGCACTAAACTGAGCTAAACTGCTCTAAACCCTTATTATGCAACAAATGTGTTTATTAAATGAGTGTTGACTGATTGCATAAAGATAGTCTCATTATATTAATGCATTATATATTTGAGGTTGATATCCAGTGATATGTTGCACATATTATAATAGTCCTTTGTGGTTGTTACAGTCTTATGTCTGTGACCAGGGCCAGGAGAGACACACACACACCCACACACACACACACCCACCCACACACACACACACACACACACACACACACACACACACACACACACACACACACACACACACACTGTTGTCACCTTTGACAGGTCCATCTGCAGCTGACGTGGCGCCACAATGTATCCAAGGAAGCCAACAGTTTGGACATGGAGCTCTTGGAGGGAGTTCTCCAAAAGGATGGACGGACTGCACCTGATGGATTTATTCCTCACGGGTCTTGGAGAAGACGAGAATTTTCTTAAATAGTGGTTGTCAGCGGAGGGTACCGGTTCTTGACCGTAATCTGGTTCAGACCTCAGCAGTCTATACAGGGTCGCAGGGTTATTTTTATTAAACTTTTATTTAACCAGGATAGTCCCACTGAGATTACAAATCTCTTTTGCAGGGGAGTCCTGGCCCCATGTGTGTTTGGGGGGTTATATCTTTCCTCTGTACGAAGAAGAATCCGTCTCCAGCAGGTGAGGAGGACGGATGAATGATACACTGGTGTATAGCTCCATCGCCTCCACTTCAGGTCTGGATAGCGAATACAGGTGGGTGGGCATGTTGCAGGTAACAAGTTAATAGAGCAATCACAGGGATGGTGAAGTAGCAGAGAGGTGGCCGTGACTTTATTGAAGACCTCTCGGTAGTCCTGGTATTTGGGAGTAACCCTCTCCGGTAGTGGCATAGTCCTTGACAGTCAGCTTAGGTGAATCGGCTGAACGGAGGCAGAGGGCGTGGCAGGAGGAGTTGCACCCCAGGATGGCACCCTTTTCCCATTCAATGGGCGGGTTAAGACGAAGGAGCAAGGGATACCTGAGAATGAAAGGAACTGGATGATGTAAAACTGGAGGGTCTCGTGATGATTGCCCGAGATCTGGAGGGGAACTGCCGCTGTCAGGTGGGTAACTGTCCCCAGCAGGTGTCCATCAAGGGCTCTGGCAGGCACCAGTGTTTGCAGGGGTTGATGGGACAGCCCAAGTTGTGTGAGCAGTCTCAGGTCCATAAAGCTCTTTAGAAAGTAGGAGTTTGGGGTGCATAAGCGGATGCACCAGGGAGGAGCCCCTTGTTTGGCTGGTCAGTAACCTCCCCGTTACTGCTGAGCCACGGTTTTTAACGGACACTTGGAGACAGTGACCGTGACACCCACAGTAGAGGCAGAGATTCAGGTGGCGTCAGCAAAGTCTTTCTTCTGGGGTCAGACTTGCGTGGTCTACCTGCACGGGTTCCACAGAGTCGGAAGGATCTTCCTCGGAGGTGAGTGGCAGCGGTTAAGTCACCGTAGGCAATCGGTGATAAGGTGGTACAGTTCTGGTGTAGACCCCTGAACGCTCCTGTCGCCAGGCTCAGATTTGTTTGTCTATGCGTACTGCAAGGTTAATCAGATTGTTCAGGTCGGAGGACAGATCTAGTGGCGCCAGCTCATCCTTCATGTATTCGGCTGGACTGTGGGTATAGGCATGACGAAGGGCAGAAACGTTGAACCCACTCCGATATTGTCCAAGGTGCAGAGGTCAATCAAATAGTCACCCACCGAGCGAGTCCCCTGATGACTCAGGCTGCAGGCTTTGTCCATTTCAGTGTTCTCCAGAGCTAACATGTTGCACAGCTCTGCAGCAAACAATTTGAAAGAAGCAAAGGCCGGGAACCCACTCTCTCATTCTGCGGTTGCCTAAAGGCGGACTCGTCCAGTTAGATGGTTTATGGTGAATGCCACTTGATCCACCTCGAATGCGAAAAGTGAAAGAGAGAGGGCAGCCGTCCGGTTCGCCCCCATAATGCTCGGGAATGCCCACACTGAGTTCCAATAAGGCTGGTGCAGGAGCCGAACGGAATCAGATAGGGATGAAAGTGGAGGTGGAATGGCTGGATTCTCCACTGGAGCTAGCTGGGCTCTTATCTGGTCGGTCAGGAGCTGGACCTGGGCTGCCATGGCGCTAAGGGCCTGTTTCTGCTAAACTGCTGTGCAATGTACATCAGACAACACCAAGGCCAGAAGATAGTCATGACACTGTAGAGTGTTCTCTATCAGAGAAATCCTGTCATGAATGTGTCCTTCACTGGGTCCATGTTTGGACAGATTGTTCTGTGAGGGACGCAGCAATGGACTCAAGTGCACAATGGCATGACACAAGACAGATGGCTGTAGCTGTTCTTTATTAGACAGGTAATGATCAGAATTGTTGGATATAGATAAAGCCGGAAAGGAGTGGGGCCGCTGGAGCCGAGTCAGGAACTAGAACCGTTCTGAAGCTGTAGCATTGTAACATTGTTTGGATTTAAACGTGTTAGTAGGATTTGAACAGCTTTGTATAAAGCGGCTGCTTTTGGGGACCAAAACAATACATTTTGTCACAAAGGTGAGGACCACATAATATCTCAAGACGTGTCTTGTATAGCTCTATGTTCAGATGTGGCGTTTTTCTGACAGTGGACAAAATTTGGATTGTGTGAGGTCATCTCCTGGAACTCTATATTATATATGTATGAAACAATTTGAATTGGTAACTTTCTTAATGACATTTAATAAATTTTTATTCCCAAATAAGTGAGAGTCTGCTTCACGCAGATTAGATTTTTATTGAGGTATTAATAAAACCACACATCTTGTGCTCTTCATTTACACATCGTCAGACTTCACTCTTTGTCGTGACTTCTCAGATTTCATTCTGAAAACCATAATTACATTTCATTATGCTCAATTGACAATTCAGAGACGGTTCCCTCGGTAAAGACGCCGAACAACGACAGTAATTGTGTTGATATACTGCTTAAGCATTCCCAGCAGGAAGTGTGCATAAATTCAGACTGATTTTCCAAATTATGATTGATGTTTGTTTCCTTCACTTGGGAAATGGAAGAGAAAACCTATGTAGAGTCACAAAGCAGAGCTGACAGAGGAGAGTCAGACGTTGAGCTGCAGATGAGACCCATGTGTCTGACCCAGTGCATTCTGATAACCCAGTGTGTTTGGGCCGAAATACTTTGTACACATTTCCATTACTCACTTTTAGAAGACCACAGACTTGCAATAATGGTTTAATGTTTAAGTAATTGTGCATTACTCATTATTTGCCTTATGTAGCTACCTTAAGTTGACTGTGTGTTGACCCCCCAGTTTCCTTTTGCCCAGGGTCCCTGAAGTGTCTAGAAAGGCCTCTGTGGATTGAATGACAGTGAGTGTTGGAGTGAGCCACAAAACACAACTACATTAAAGTAATACTGCATGGGTTTCATCGCCATGGTAACTGACTCCACACAGCTGCTCCAGAGCAAGGTTTATTCTGGTTTAGAGTCCACAAAACCAAAGTTGACCATCAGCTGTGAGAAAAGTCACATTGACCTATTTTTTTGGTTCTTTTGGAGAATATACTTAATTGTACTCGGGTCAAAAACAATGTAAATTTTATTTGCTCCCAAAATATTTGGGTCACACCTAGTTTTGATAAAAAAAAATGTACATTTTTTTATTTAAAAAAAATCTCTGGCCTCTGTTGAAGCCAGAGATCGAGCTAGACTTTCTCACTGGTAAATATTCCTGCATTGCAATCATATTAACTAAATGGTTATTTACAGTGCATATTACAAAGAAACCATGAACAAACTAAAAATATATTGCCTCCAATCTCTGAAGTGTATCAGGCACAGGACCATGTCAATGTCACAACAGATGCCTTCCCTGGACAAACATCAAGTGGCAGCCTCTGCATCTATGTCCCCACAGGCTGCTTCCATCACCTTTAGAAGACTTGCCCCTTCAAAGAGATGATGGTCATGTACTTTTCAGCACCAGGCAGAGAAAATACACTCAATGGGCTCAAAAAAGAGGAATAAGGTGTAAGAACCAAAATGGAGATGATTTTTAAACCAACTTTGGACAAGACCAGCTCTGGTGAAAACTGACATTGTACTCATTGTCATAAGACTCATTTCTGTTCAGTCCAATTGGTCAGATTTGTGTCACATCCTTAGTTATAAACTATGTGTATAAAAATCTACAAACATTGTCTTACAGTTTTGACCAATGTGTAAATTGTGTGTAGAGTTTTGGAAAGAATGTGTGTGTAGTTGTGCCTCTGAGATAATATTTTGCTTGTTTTGTCAAGTTTTGAAATTTGTGCATTTATTTTGACTTTAGAGTCTAAGCAAATGCAAAAAACCTGTAAACACAAGCAAAACTTGTGCCTCAAATATCGAGTCCCTAAAGTATAGGAAACTGCTGCAACTCTATGAATTTCTCAAAAAGTCACAGGACCTTTGATGACATCATTGTTTCTGTAACAGACGCTGTTCTTCTGGACCCAGCTGAGTGAAAACATGTGCATCTTGAAGGGGTTACCCATACTAAACTGTCCCGTACAGACCCAACCCGTACTGACCTGACCCTTACTGTACCAACAGTGGAAACAAGGCTTATATACTCCTTATGTCTTGGAAACAGAGGAGGGAGATTTTCCTTATATTGGGCCGTCCATACCAACATGTCTATTATTTTTGGTTGGACTTTAGATATTATTTGGATGAAACAAACTTTAAAAATATATCTGCTTGAGTTTGGACTTGGCCTGAGTTAGACAGCAGAGTTAAGAGGCCCTGCTGTAGGCGCCGTCACAGAGCCATGCTCATAGGTCTCCTGATTGAACAGCTGTCGGATCAGTTCAGAAGGCAGCACAGGGCTATTTGGAGCTCACAGGGCCTTCAGCAGTAAATCTCCACACACAAAACAAGAGAACACGTGAAGCCTCTCGGACTGCACACACACTCTTCACTAACTGTTATGGAAGCATTTTGGCCCAGCTGATGAATGACTCACTTGATCTATTGGACACTTACAATTAACTTTAGAAAGACTTTGCTAAAACCTGGTCAGTATTGGTTTTGGAGAGATTTGAAGGGAAAAAACAAACCAAATACTTTTCAACTCGACATTCAGGGGCATCTACTTGTGATCCTTAACAATAACTGAGCATAAAGCCTTCCGAGCTTCTGATCTCAAAATTACAATTTAAGGCTAAGTAAGTGACATATTTGTAATAAAATAAGGGTTAAATGTTAAAACTTTATAACTTAAAATTTATAATTTATTTACAATATTTTAATACAATTTTGATATTTTTCTTGATTAAAAACAGAGGTGTTAAAACAATCACATTTGTCTTTCAAAAAATAGCACATCAAAAGAACATTTAAAAAAATACATTATATAATATTTATAAAATATATATCAATAGGAGTTTATGCTGGCAGAGTGACGATAACAGGTTAGCAGCTAATCCAAACAAGACAAAGACATCACTTTGCACTACATCCAATCCCTATTCTGGGACACTCTGTCCTGTACACTCAGTGGCATTCACGTAAATTCAATCACATCTATGACTGACGTGTCAATCCACTACGACCCTGGAGGTGAGAGGGGCATAATGTACACCTATAAAAGCTTCATGTGCTGTAAACTTATTGAGCAAATCACCATGTATCATTTGTTAAATGTTGCCTATTTGTTTTACACTTGTAAGAATTAAAACCGGTCTTCCATGTACATTTGTGATCCAGACCAAACAATTATTTTAACAACATTCTTTAACAACACTTTGTTGGTGTGTGGGAGGACACCTGAGAACCCGCCAAAGAATACAAATACCATAAAAAAATGTTGCATTTACCAGGCATGGAGAATTTCTCACTCACTCAACAAAATATTGGCTCATTTAATGATACAATGTAATATATAGTTGGTTCAGAGGACTAATTCAATAAAAGCTACATCTACATCATAGAATATAGAATCTTTATAGTGAACGAACTGGATGCAGTCATTATTTGCGCCAAAGAGAGTGAAGTTTAAAAAACAAATAAAAGCTCCATGTCACACTAAAGATGTATTTTGCAACAGAGACACTTTACTCTCCAAGCACCAAGAGCTTCTTTTTCCATTTGATCGACGATGGCAGCAGGAGGTCCCTGAAGGGCTGTGGACATCAATTTCAGGCTCCGTGGATTTACGTGGGCCGCTGCTGCTTCCAAGCAATGAGACCAAGGCAGAACACAGTTATTCTTGGCGTGTAGAAGATCCAAACGCTGCAGGTTGTAGATGCGACACATCTAATGAAATGGTTTTGGAGTGACATTCAGACACGGAAGGCACTTCTGGGCAAAAGACACCGGAGCAACACTTAACACAGCGTGACTTAGTGCTTTGGATAATGGCCTAATTTGAGAAACTTGTCTCGATCCAGTGAGGCAGAATGGAGCTAATCTCAGAAATGCAATTCTTTTTAACTCCTACCTGCTTTAGCCTCTCAGACCTTAGACATATCATCACTAATAGAGCAATAGGGCCATGACCAGTTTATGAAAATGAGGTATTTTTTAATCCACCATATTTTCCAATGTGATAAAGAAGCAAAAAGTCCACAGCAATGTTCCATCCTCAAATTTCAAGATGCATGACCTTTCTGTGTCCTTTTGTTCCATTTTTAACATTTAGAACATTTGCATTCCAATCCATTTTGTATCTATTTGAACACTACCTATGACTGCAAAGACAAATCTCATATGGATCAGATCTACTGAGCTGTGTCATTTTGTCTGTGACCTTAATTTATGATTGTATGACAGTTTGGTTGCATTACTAAATTTGTGCAGGATTTGGGACAGCAGCTCATTTCTCTGGTTTTGATATTGGCACGGTGGCAGCTCACAGCAAGAAGTCCTGGATTTGATCCCCGGGCATGGCAGGGCCTTTCTGTGTGGAGTCTGCATGTTCTCCCTGTGTCTGTGTAGGTTTCCTCAATTCACTCATCCAACACAACTCCTCCAACATGCTCCGTGAACCTGTTTGAGTCTGTGAATATCATTCTACCTTAACCTAACTCAGCAGAACATGGGAAAAATAAGTCAAAATGAGTATTATTATGTATTTCACAGACCTGGAAAGGAATAATCAAAGCCTTACATTTGAGCGTTAATAAGACTTTCATGAGTTCAGGTGGACTTTTGACGTTTTGTGACATTAAAAGTGACATTACTGCAACAACAGACCAGTGTGATGCTCCTGAGACATGGGAAGAACTTTTAAGACTTTATAAAAACATTAGAACAGCATTAAAACAAGGTAGTCTAAACTTGTCTGATATCTCAAATAAAGTAGGAGTTTATTGTGCAGTGTGGAAGTCTGTGGAAAACCTATCATAGATTATGTGGTACAAAAAAGACAAGAGAGCTTCTACTAGAGCAATACTCAGTTTGTCCTCTCCAGGCAGTTGTGAGAACAGGAAACAGGAAGTAATTGCTCCTTCCACTTCTATGGAGCTTTTCTTGTCTATTTTATGTTATGCTAAAGGGTTAATATGAGGCTTTTTATAATGCTGCTGTATTTTTTATAGTAATTTGACATAAACATGTTTTAGAGTGAAGAAATGATAATGAAAGAAAACTCTGGAAAGTGATCTCCAGGAGACAGTGAATTCTGAATTTACATATTCTTTTGTCCTATGACCGTCATCCGTCATTGCTCTGATGCGTCTAACCTCTGCTCAGGTTAGTCTTCACAACAACAATCAATTATGGAGCTTTTCTCCAACCAGGCCTCTAAGAAGAGCGAGGATATGTAAATTTTCTCACAGCAGCTTTCTGTACCACTCCATAGACCTGCTTATGAGGTTCATGCCCATTAGTTATATGTAATTATAGCCCATTGTAGCCTCAAAACGTAATATCTACAGAACTACTACTGTCCAGTTTAGAACGTTAGCACTGACCTGTTTTTTTTGTTTTATTTTACCGTTAACTGATTTATAGCTGTTTTCAGCTACTATTGCCCGGGTGTCAATAACGGCCTCATAGAGGCATTACCCCATTTTTTTATATAAAAAAAAACTAAATGAACAAATAATTGACTTTTATATTTATTCAGAGTTTCCTAAAGCAGTGCAGTGCTGGTTTTGGATCATTTTCACAATTCAAACTGCAGATACTTCTGTTTGGTGTGTATTCAAAGCACAGACGGACCACCATACGACCAGTGGCTCATAAATAATGTGTTGATTTGTCTGTGCAGCTCTGGAATATATAATGAGGGAATAAAAATACCATTAATTCAGGCTCTGTCAGTGATCCACGGTCAGGAGGACGAGAGAGGAGCCGGCAGAATGAAGGTGAGTTGAATTTAATTGAACCCCTTAAATGAGCTCTCATGTCAAGAGGTGGGAAGGCGGAGAGGCATGAGGAGACAATTATTTTGATTTTGTGTTGTCTACATAATAGACCAGGACTAATGAAGATTGCTTTATGAGGAAAATGTGCAACACAGAATAAATGAGTCTTGCTCCAGACTTGTCTTGGTAGCTTTAGACTATTTTTGAGGTCAGGTTTTTGTCTCAGAATGAAACATATGAGGAAGCCTAAACACAATTCTTTAATAAGATCATCATGAAAGTGAAAAATAATCATCAAGGAGGTGTAACAACATTATTCATGTTATTTGAAGGATATCACCGTTCTTTGTCACTATTTACTGCACTATGGAGTGACTATTTGTAGAGGTGCCCGTTTTTCTCTTGACTGAGAAGAAGAACTTCACAGTGCATTATTAAAAGTAGTCAACAGTGATGGTCAATAGATGTTTGCCACAAAAGCACATCCGTGACATGTCTTGACTCTCCAACCAACATGTCTGAATGAAACAAATTAAAAACACAAGTTTGAACTTCTGTGGAAACATAATTATTAATAACATTAATGATTAACATTAGTAACATGGCTCTATAGCTTAAGGCTAGAAAGTCTACCTGGTGCTCGTGCTGGTCGTGTCGTTGTGTCGGGAGGTGTCCTGACGTGTGAGTGTTGAGGGAAGGTTAAATGATTGTTTGATCAGATAATGTAATGTAAAAAGAACACAAAAGCTGTTGTCCTCATTGGCTACGCAGAGGCTGCTCTCACCTGATTTACAAAGAGCCTGTAATAATAAGTGCTTAACTTAACACATACCTCACAGCGACAGGCCCTTTCCTGAACATGACTACAAGAGACCTCTTCCTGCAGCTGTACTGTGAATGTGGTTTCCATTTTCTTAGTTTAATTCAATGACATCGACACAGACGACTATGGAAGGAAATCTTCAGAAATTAGCTACAATATTGACTCAAGAAATTTGGTTGCTCATATCACATTATGTGGTACTGGCATTAGCAGGTGAGTCATGGAGTCATTTTCAGATGCAACCACTCTCATTTCTAGTTTGAATATATCTGTAGTGGATCTGAGTGTGTGATTGTGTCTGTAGTGTTCCCTTGAATCATGTCCTGAGCCATTTTCACACATCCTAACTGTTTTTAGTGTTATTTCACCTGGACTCTCCACTGACATTCTTTGTGTTCATACAAGCAATGAATGATCGTGGGGTTTTACAAAGAAGCAGTGGAAGAGCGGGGAATGGTTTCTTAATTAGCCTTTTTTTTTTAAAGAAAAAAAAAGGGGAACAATGCATATTAATGAACATTAAAACAAATATAAACATGCCAGATTATAGCCCTAGGCTAATTTCCATCTGCAGACCCTCCGGCAGGTAGACGTTACACAAAAAGAACGAAACTGAAAAAGAAAGAAAGGACCCCCAATACAACAAAGTCAATATTATTTCAGACAATAGAACAAAAAGTAAATAAATAATAAATATTTAAATTTGAGAGATTCATTAAACAATATTTATCAAGAATGTGTCAGTTGTGGTAAGAAAAAGGTTTCTTGTCTAAATTTTTCAAAGCCCTTTTGTGCATGATTCAGCAAATCTAACAGAAGAACCAGTGTATGACCAGCTGCTAATGCAATACTCAATATGAGACAGTATTATTGAGTGTAGGAATGTGACTGCTGCTCTGTCTGTCAGGGATGCTCTAATATGTTTGAAATTCCTTATATAAAAATTTGTAGTTTTAACAATGTTTTGAACATGCTTTCTTAGTTTTGAATCTAAGTAGACCGCAATGTATTTAAATACTTCTTGTCCTCCAAAATAGACCCTTACTGTAACTAAAGAAAATGGATACAGTCTTTTTAACATTCAAGCATTGAACAAGAATCAATTAACCATTTCTGTAGATCATCTAGAGCTTTCGAGAGTTGTCACAACATTTCTCAGGGTCATTACACAAAGTCATTTCTGACCAGTCATGGTTATTTAAGGCTGTAAATAAATATTCTTCTTGATTCTTTGTTATAAATGACTCTTGAGATTATGTTGCTTCTTGATACGTTCTCTGGAAACAAAAATAGCATTGTGTTCATTGTGTTAAGCTTTTGTTGTTCCGATTTACATTGAAAGTATAACTTCTTTGTTAAGGTCACAATGTGTTAGAAGGGTCTACAATTGAGTTTAGAACTCTACTTTTGCAGAAGGTGGACGATAAAGACATATTACTGTAAAGGATATTTCTGTGCAAAGTGACATATTAACTCCAACACATTCAACTGAGATTTCATCTGGTACAATAATTTGTGTACAGTTTATAACATCCTTAACATACAACTAAACATCACCTCCTTTTTCCTGAAGCCTGTCCCTTCAATAGACATTATAGCCTTGTAGCGTTACAGCTGCTTCTGGAGATGAGGAATTAAGCCAGGTTTCTGTTAACCCCAGGAAATCAATGTTAGAGTTGATAAGAAGATGTTCCAATTGTTCTCTTTTTGGCGTCATGCTGCGTATATTCAAAAGCCGCTTAACAGCCCTCTATTTTTATATTGTGGGTCCCATATTGTCCTGGCTTGGTTAGAACTAAACCTGGTGAAGCAGTGTTTAAGTTTAATGGAGCACAAATCTAGAACAACCTCCCAGTAAGTAAAACAAGCCTCAACTTTAACAGTGTTCAAAAGGAGGTTAAAAACCTTCCTCTTTAGCTACACTATTTAAAGTGTTTTTATCTGCACTCTTCTGTTAAAATGTTAAATCTTGTAAATTGTCTTTTATTCCTGTAAAGCACTTTGAGTTACCCAGTGTATGAATTGTGCTATACAAATCAAATTGCTTTGCCTTCTCTGATTGGTTTGATGTCATTCTAGTTGCATCCAGATACAGATTATTGTCTGACAAGCAAGCTCCACAGTACAGTCTGTTCCACAAAACCATCGGGGCAGGCTTCCACAGAGAGTTTTTGCATGTCTTTAATTAAAAATGTGTGAGTATCTGTGTAATGTACTGTTTATGTATAATTGGTGAGTAACCTTGTTTAATCCAGTCAGAGCAGCTCCATGCTGTTTACTTTTGTAACAGTAAAACGGTCCTTTCTTCAAACCTAAAACACTCCCAGAATTGTCGGAGCTGACACATCATTGGTCACAGCGATACGCCGGTAAGGTCAGGGTTCAGACGTAAATACTTTGCTTGGAGCAGTTCAAGATGGATTTTTATAAACCCCCAAATCTTGCAATAATCCAACGCAAGGTAAGTTTAGGTGTGTGTATTGGCAAGCACCTGGCGATACGATACATATCACAACACACATGCCACAATACAATATATATCCCGATATATTCCGATACTGTATTGTAAGATAATGTAGTACAATTTTAAAAATAGTGAGAACTGAAACTATATCTCACAACATTTGTTACTTATTTTTTACTAAATAAGCAACAAACTTTTTCAGACGTACTCTACACTGTGTTTGATTACAATTAGGGAAAGAAAGTGTATTCGGCTGTAATTTGAATCTATATGAGAATCACGCCTTGGAATATCGTAATATTTAACAGAAAAGATTTTTTTTTACATGCCTAATTGGTACTGCGGTCTGGAAATTCAAGTGTCGACACAATGTGTTGAATCAAAAAGTACCAGGATGGCTGGTCAGGTTACTTGTCTTGTTTAAATTCCACTGAAAATATGAAATTGTCAGTATAGAAGCCCAGGTTTACTGTTGAATACACTCTTTTCTTTACAAGCTGCAGGTTGTAGTAATGGCAGTAATGTACTAATGTAGAAATGGCAAGACCATATTTTATTACGTTTCACACAGCACAGCAGCTTTTTCCAGCCTTTTCTGCTTTTGCATATACACAGTTTGACTATGCCCTTTTGGGATTACAGCACCACAAACAAGCATGGATTTAAAAATAACCCCAGCTCAACACTAGTGCACTGGAGTCATCGGTGGCTAAAAATAAAACCTGATGACTTGACTTGGCTTTCACCTGGTCTTGTGTGCTTCTAAGTGAATTACATAAGTATGATACGTAATATTACAAATTACTCTGAAGCATGGAATGCATTAAGCGCAATACAAAATAATTATGTTAATGTAAATGTCTTCTGCCAGAGGGTTAGAGCAAACCTAGCGTGTGTGGTTTCCAGTGAGGAGAGTTAAGGCTGAGGTGTGTGTCAGAGAAAGAAAAAGCATTTAAGACATCAATGAATATTTTAGAGAGCGCGAGCCATGGGAGGGACGGGTGAACTGGAAGGGAGTCGGGCTTGCCGAGAGACGGAGAGATAATTTAATAGACGAGCAGAGCGAATGTGTCGGAGGAGTCGAGCTGCAGGGATAGGAGATGAATGAACGGCAGAATAATCTGCACTAAGAAACGAAGAGACATTCATTTAATAAGATGGATGAATGGACAAATAGATCTATTGTGCCGTGTCAGAATTTCTCTTAAATGAGAAGTCCCTGACAGCCTTAAGGTGTGGAAGAATAGAACCGAAAGTACAAAGGACACACATTTTTAGTTTTACAAAGGTGTACAAGTCATAATACAAATGACACACAGCTTTATAAACTCTTCTGTTCAGACAACAGTGATGGACTTTTATTTTGATAATAAAATTGTTTATTTCCTGTTATTAGTGATTACTGATTGCTCTCAGTCCTGCTCAGGTCATGTCCTGCAGCTGTTATTCAAACACATTCGGGATGTTATGTGCTTCATGCTAATCCAAACATAAACATAACTAACCACTGTCTACATTCTGCAACCTGGGAATCTGGGATGGGAGGCATGAACAATGTACGCCTCTCAACAATGTAAAAACAAGCTATACTGTATAATCCTATGTATTGTAATCTCTGTAAGAGATTCACTCTGTACCATTGTTACCGTGTATGTATAGTTTCATTCTTGCAAGAATTAAGCTGGAGTATTCATTCACAATTATACCTGCTGTCTCCATCGTCTCACTCATTGATCCGAGTTAAGAGAATGATTTTAATATATTTATACAGGACTATATCAGTGCTGACCCCATAGTCAACCTCTTTTATATGTTTTTGGTAAATAAAGTTTGGAGCACTCAGAAACCTACACAAACACAGAGAGAACATGTAAACGCTTGTACTTATGCCTTAACAAATAAGCACACATATTGTATTGTGTAAAAATTCCAATTGTCTGCAAGTAAAAAAGAAACCCAGAAATATAGTATTGCATTTGAAGCAGGACGTGAGATCATGTGCACACAGGAACAATGTTAATGTCAGGTCTGAACAGCAGAGCAGGACCCTTGTGAGTGGATAACTGGAAAATGTGTTGAAATTGCGTGGTTCCAACTGCATCTCTCAAGGGCAGCTGTGAAATTCAACAGGCGTGTGCAGGTCAGAGGTCATGCATGAGTGGTGTTTAGGCCAAGCACAAGGGTGTTTTAGCCATCAGAAGTAAACCAAACACCACTTCAGAAAATGAGAGATGTGAGGGGAAGAGCCGACCAGGGGAGTGTGAGTTTAGGAACACAAGTCGAGAACACAGACTTCCATCTGACACTGTACAAAAGCACATGCAGCTGTGTAAATTGTACTCTACATGGCTGATATGGATTAACATAAACAAAAGAGGGGATATTTTATTGTAAATTACAAACATAGGTTACAACCATGTGCCTTTTTACATTTTCTTTTCACTTTAGAAAGTCAGATCCCTTTTGTTCAAAGAAAAGATCCACCATGTTCCAAAGTTGATCAAGATGGAGCATTTAGTCTTTAAAGATTATAATTCCCTCAGCTCCTGAAACAGCTCTGGTAGAGGGCTTTTGTTATGGTGAATGTGTTTTACAGTTAAACTGGAGAAATACAATAATTTGACTGGAGTATGGTCAACATGTTACTATTAGTATAGAATACAAGCAGTTGAAACTTTCAATGCACTGTTTAAGACATGATTTAAGTCACTATAACACTCTTTATGAAACAGTTGGCTTTACAGGACGCATCTGTTGTAGAGCAGCAAGAAAAATAGAGCTATACAAAATGTAAAATAACGTAATCTATGAGTTTAAGGTGTTTTTGAACCCAACTGATATCTGTTTTCCCCATTTACTTCCTCCATTTGCTCTTCTTGTGTGGTTTATTGGCTGTCACTTCCTGCATTAGGTGCAAAGGGCCGAACTATGTAAGCAAACATGCTTTCACAAAAACACCAGACCTTGGTTCAGACTCAGACCAAAGAGCAGCTGTTTGCTCTGAACCATGGTCCACTGGAGCTTTCACACCTGAAGATCTGGTTCAAACCAGACGAGAAAGTCCGAAAGTCCAGACCAAACAGTGCAGGTGTGAAAGGGCCCTTAGATTCAGTCACCAACTCACCTACACATGCATTAGTTTGGATCACTTACATAATCTGACAGCGGATTGCACACACAACTTTCTTGCTGTGACGCATGCACTCCATAGAAAATATTAAGGGGAAACAGTTGCAGCTCTCTAAATCTTTAGTTTAGAAAGTTATAAAGCTGTGAATGGGCTCAGCACAAGTTATAACCTATATCACTGAGCTCCAATAGAGTCTCAACTTTTTCCAACCTTCAGTCCTCAAACTCTTCGTTAGCGTGTTCCCTTTCTGGCTCAGTTTTCTCTCCCACTGAGCCCAACCAAGTGGTGCCTGTCTCCCAAAAATGAGAAAAAATAAAAAAGATGCTGTTGCTATCATGACTGAGAAGTTAACTACAATCTTCAATCTAAGCCAAACTGGACCAAGGATGAGTGGAGGAACAAATGGAACATGTTTCATCTCTCAAACTCACCTCAGACGACCTGAATGCTTCTTTCTCCAAGAGGATAATGCTATGCTAAAGCCAAGACAACCTTATCAATCTGGAGAGCTGCAGCAGATGTCAAACATACATGTTTATGGAGTCTATCAAAAGTGCCCGACTGAGTCTGTTTCAAAACTGCTTTCAAAGAGTTATTTGGCAAAGAGCTGCTGCCGTCTCCAGGCTGGCCATCCTCCACCCACATCCTCACATACAACTGGTATCCACAGGCTGACTTGGAAAAACAGCACAACCTCACTGTAAAACTGAGTTGCACACTCCTTCACATTGCTAAGAAAGCAAGAAACTTTATTATTGTTGTTGAATTTATTCTCCTGTTAAATTGAACTATTAAAACATGCCAACCTACTATGGTTCTGAGGGCTGTTGTTAGGTTTTATCCTCCATCTTTTTGAGGATTTAACTCACTTTTAACTCGATCATCACTGTGACAGTTCCAAAGGAGAAGTATAACTGCTCTCCTTTTATCATAATCGTTTATACTTTATTGATAAGGGAACCATCTCTTTACATGATTCTGCATATACTTCAAAAAAAGTGAAATGACTTTGCGGATGAGCTCAGGTTTAAAACACTCCAACTTTTGTGCAGCTAAATAAATAAAATTGACCATAACAATTTATTATGTAGACCTAGTCCTCAGATAGCCATTATTAGCAAATAACATGAGTCAATTTCTTTAAAGACCAATCCCACCACACTACTGTGATTCCCTGTAATGTAATTGGTTTGGAAAGATTTAAAAAGTCTTTGTACATTTAGAACCAGTTTGAGTCACTCCATGGATTTAAGTGATATCTTCTTTTACAGGACTGACCTCCATCAGATCTGTGACCTTTTAATCTGAAAGCAGTCTGAGCCTCGTCTACAGAGCTTGTGCAGGGCTCTTTTGGAAGTCCGGGTAAAAAACTTTTTCTGTCACAGACTCCACAGCTTTGCAAAGCTTATACCTTCAGTCTCTGCAGATCTATAGAAAAGCGGTTTTATTTTTTATGTCCCATCCCAGTCCCAACTCCAAAACCCCCGTCATCTATTTAATTTTACATTTAGATGGCTAAAACATGAGAGCATGTGCATGGGGGCTGTAGTACACCTGTTCTACGGGCCGCATGATGTGAAAATATGTGCCAATGAGAAACTCAGCATCTAACTAAATACAAAATTTGTTTGCTAAAATTAGCTATTTGTTTTAATAGGAACACAAACACTGTAGATTTTAATATGAAGTCACTAATAACAACACATACCTGCTCTTTCGACACAGCGACGCCCCTCGCACTGGAAACACACTACCTGTGAACACGCTGTAAAAAATAAACTGTCAAACTTGTGTTAAAAAACTGAAAGCACTGGTTGCCAGTATTTTGCTGCTATGGGACATTAGTAGTTCACAATATTTGTATGGCACATTCCTAGAGAAAAAGGAAAAACTAAACAAAAACAAAAACCATATTATTATTTATTCATTTTCTACCACTTAGTCCTGTCAGGGGTCACAGGTGACTGGAGCCTATCCCAGCAGCTTTGGGCTTGAGGCAGGGTACACCCTGGACAATGGCCGGATGGTCGCAGGGCTAACATTTAGCGACAGACAGAGACAGACAACCATTCACTCTCACATTCATTCACTTGGGACACTTTAGAGTTGCCAATTAACCTGTACATGCATGTGTTTGGACGTTGGGAGGAAGCTGGAGTACCCGGAGAGAACCCACGGTCACACGTGGAGGACATGCAGACTCCTCACAGAAAAACATACTATTTTGCTTTAGATTTTTTCAATTATATTCAAAGTATTTCTGTAAATTTAAAGGCAAATATAGTCTGAATTTGTATTATTAATAGAGTAAAAAAATCACTTATGGTAATTCTCTAAACAAATGCAATTAAGGGTTATCAAATGTATTATGTGTTCTGGAGTGTTTAAAGTAATGTGTATTTACCCCAAAGATACTGTTTTGGTTTTTACAGGTATTTCCTGTTTGCAAAAGTTTCAGACTTTTTTTAAAAATTGTGTTACTATAAAGAAGAACAGCACAGATTAAAGTGAAATAAAGATAAAGATGAGTGGAGTGCAGGGGTCAGCTGGAGAGACGGGTGGCTGCTGGAGCTGGTAGAGCAGATGAAAAGAAAGCACTGGATGCTGATGCGGCAGGCTGTGCTGACGTGACGAGTGTTCCCAAACACCGGCGGCGGCAACTGCAGAGCCGCTGCATTATCATAGTCACACTCTCGTACTCTAGCCGGACCTGAGGGAGAAGCTCAGGCAGCGCCGTAGGAAATGAGCACAGAAGCTCCTGTTCTGCTCCTCAAGAGGTTACTGTGTTCCCCTGCAACGCATAAGGACAGGAACGGGACATTTGACCAAGACTTTGCCACAGAACTCAAGGCCCCTGGACCAAATATAGTTTGTAGATTATAACTTTTTTTCACCCTGACTATTAAGAAAAACTGTTTTACTTGGTGTAAAATGAATTAAGCTGAGCCAGCTGAGGTGGCTCTGGCATCTGTTCTGGATGCCTCCCTCAGAGGGTTTCTGGGCACATGCCACCTGAAGAAGCCCCGTGATAGAAATATTATTATTGCATCAATTTTATATAGCGCTTTTTCTGGAGATGCAAAGACGCTTTACATATTAATTATTCATTCACTCCATAGTCACACACTGGTGGTAGTAAGCTACATCTGTAACCACAGATGCCCTGGGGCAGACTGACAGAGACGTGGCAGCCATTCCGCACCACGGCCTCTCCGACCATCACCACATACATTCACTGAACATTCTTACACATTCATAATAGGCAAGGTGGGTTAAGTGTTGAATTGAATTGTGGGGAGAGCGGGAATCAAACCTACTACCTTCTAGTTGAAAAACGGCCGCTCACTGAGCCACAGCCGCACAAGGTACACTATGTCCTTCGGCTGGCCTGGGAATGCCTCGATGTTCTCACAGAAGAGCTAGAGGAAGTGTCTAGGGAGAGGGAAGTCTGGGCATCCCTGCTTAGGCGGCTGCACCTACCCTTAATTATACCCTTACAGGTAATAATCTCATTTGGAAGGCTCTTCCACCGACTCATGGCAACAAAGTGGTTGCCCAAGTGACTCAAGTGTTTTTTCAGAGCTCAGTGTGACAAACCTTCTTAGAGGAGGAGCAGACATACCATGAATGATTTTTAATAAGTAGGTAGCTGTTCGCCTACATTATTATATTACCTACAGCTCTAGGTAACTCTAGGTGTATGAATCAGCTGACAAGACAGCCTTCTTCTCAGGTAAGTAGCATTAGTAGCTTTAAACAGCTAGCTGTGTGTTGGAGCCATTTCTAGTCTTGTCTATATTTAAGTTGGTTGTAATTTTTTTATGTTTTTGTTTTGTTAAGCTTTTGATAAGTATAATTTATTTTTGAGTTTTGGTTAGTGCTTTTATTTTGAAAGGGAAAAGTTTTTTTTTTTTTTTACTACATGGCAAGAAGTAGACAAAGAAGACAAAGAAGATGGTTCTTTGTTTTTAATCTAAAAATAGTAAATAAAACCTAATCACGGACTGAAGAATGAGTATAAAAGGTCCTTTAGGTGCCTCAATGTCCATTTAAAAGTAAGATTGGGTGCTTTAGTTGTGTGTGTGCCATGGATCTGTCTGTATAAACACGGCTCAATGTCATGATTGTCTTGATGTCACATTTTAAGCCCTCCTATTTGGGTCATAGATACTTGTAAAATGTAATATTATGTCATATTGTGGTTTTCAAAAGGCGTTTGCAATATACATCTGCACATTGAAGCTTGTAAGATGTTTTGACTCACATCTATGAGCTCTGTTAAAAAAAAAGGTCCCCTGAGGGAGAGTGACTTCCAGTGATGTCTGTCATAGTCATATTTCATCAGTCAATGAGTGGCTGAGTTCTGTTGTCAGATGAAGGTCAGGCACTGGTTATGGTCTGTGCTGTCTTGTTTTACTCACCTAACATGTTTTTTTCATCTATAATAATAAGATATTTTAGGGTCTTCAGAATATTTAAGATTGTAACAATCAAATAATGCAAAGTAAAACAAAACTATTATGTTGAAACTGTCTACTTGGATTAGCAACTATTCTGAGCAATTCACTAATAATTCACTGTGTCACTGCATCGAACAGATTGATGTGTGGAAGCAAAATTATTTTCTCCAACTGAACAGATCCAAGACTGAACTAATCATCTTTGGGAACAGAAACAAAGAGAAAGTGTCAGCAGTCACCTTGAGTCTCTTTCTCTAAAATCTAAAAACCAGGTTAGAAATCTAGGGGTCATCATGGACTCAAATAGACTTAAATTTCCACAGTCACATTAAGTCAATTACATCATCTGCATTTTATCACCTTAAAAACATTTCCAGAGTCAAAGGAATACTGTCTCAACCAGACTTAGAGAAACTTATTCATGCTTTTATCTCCAGCAGGTTAGATTACTGTAACGGCCTGCTCACTGGTCTCTCAAAACGAGGGTTAAGACAGCTGCAGCTTATTCAGAACGCTGCTGCTCGGGTTCTAAATAACACCAGGAAGTACAACCACATCAGTCCAGTTTTAAAATCTCTGCACTGGCTTCCTGTTGCTCAGAGAATAGACTTTAAAACAGCACTGCTGGTTTACAAGTCTCTTAATGGTTTAGCACCAGAATATATTTCTGAAATGCTAGTAGCTTATGAACCTCCTCGGACTCTGAGAACATCTGGGACAGGCCTTCTGCTCGAGCCCAGAGTTAGAACTAAACAGGGTGAAGTTTAAGTTTAAGTTTCATGCAGCAAAAACCTGGAACAGCCTCAACTTTAACAATGTTCAAGAAGAGGATAAAAACCTTTCTCTTTAGCTTTCTCATTCAATAAAGACAACGTAATTTGTTTTTATCTGCACTGTTTGTCTTTTAAAATGTTTAGAATTTTTTTTGTGTTTCTTAAACTAAATCTTGTAAATTGTCTTTTATTTCTTTATAGCACTCTGAGTTACCCAGTGTATGTGCTATAGAAATAAAATTGCCTTGCTGTGCCTTTTGTTTTTGCTCACATTTTTCTTGAGCTGAACTCAAAGATCTTAGACTTTCTCTATGAACACAAAAGGCCTATTTCGCTCAAATATTGTTCACAAATCTGTCCAAATCTGTGTTGCTGAGCACTTCAATTTGACATAATCCATCCACCTCACAGATGTGGCATTTCAAGATGCTGATTAGAGAGCATGATTATTGCACAGTCGTGCCTTAGGCTGGCCACAATAAAAGGCCACTCTACCACAACAACAGCAACATTACCACAATTAAAAATATATATATAAAACTAGTATTTTATTAGTGTGTATTTAAGTACACATTAATGTAATAACTAATTGTAAATATAAAAAATATATAAATTAAAAAAATTTAATCATTAATTTATTTTTTTAATTTCACAATTATTAATCTAATGATCATTAATTAATGACCGTCCGGGTGGTTGGTCTCAGAGGATCTTGGAGGTGAAGATACTGGCTGTGGAAGTCCTGGGCTGGTGTGGTAACACGTGCTCTTTGGTTGTGAGGATGGTTGGATGTACTGCCAAATTCTCTGAAACGGCTTATGATTGAGAAGTGAACATTTAACTCACGGGCAACAGCTCTTGTGGACATTCCTGCAGTCAGCATGCCAACTGCACACTCCTTCAAAACTTATGACATCTGTAGAATTGTGCTGTGTGATTACACCCCACATTTAGAGCCTTTTATTGTGGCCAGCCTAAGGAACACCTGTGCATTAACCATTCTCTCTAATCAGTATCTTGATATGCCACACCTGTAAAGGTGGATGGATTATCTCGGCAAAGAAGTGCTCATTAACACAGATTTGGACAGATTTGTGAACAATATTTGAGAGAAATAGGCTTTTTGTGTTCATAGAAAAAGTATTTGATCTATGAAGTTCAGCTCATGAAAAATGGGGGCAAAAACAAAAGTACTTACATACTGCATCTAAGAGGTTTTCTAACTGAATAAAACATCATTTAACAATAAGAACATAACCTAAATACATAATTTGTTAGTATCCATATTATAACACCCAGATATCTCAGTCGAGTCCTTATCACCTCCCTATTTATTCCAGGCTAACAGATGGACTCTGGAATCCACGGTCCAGACCAGGGAAATTTACACACACACACACACACACACACACACACACACACACATACACACACACACACACACACACACACACACACACACACACATATATATATATATATATATATATATATATATATATATATATATATATATATATATATATATATAATTTATTTATTTAAAATGTATTTGTAAACTTAGTTAAAAAAGCACAGTTTCTAATAAGGGCATCCATATTGTTTTCTGTCTCTAAAGCCTTTAGCATTCCCTTTTCAAGTCTTTTGGTAAATTTGTCAAATATTATTATTTATGAAGATTTTTACTATTGCCTATTATGTCGTTTGATTTAACAGTTAGACAAACTTTTATCTGTTCCGCACCAAGTGTCCTTTGGAGCTGCTTTGTATATTTTTCTCCACGTCTTCTGATTATCTACAGGTGTATGTGTGTGTGTATGTGAGTGTGTGTGTTTGTGCTCTATAGTGCAGCTTGTGTGATGCTGTGTGTGTCCCCTGCACAGGTCCTCTCTGCCTCCCCTTCTCTCCTGCTCCAGCCTGCACTCGCACTCGGGGAGCTTAGGTGCGTATCATTGGATCATAGCTGCTGCCTGCCACACTGTCCAATCGCATCACGGGAGAGACAGGGCGATACTGAAAGACGGCCGAGGGAAACGAGCGAGAGGCAGCGAGGGAGTGAGCGATAGAGGAGGGAGGAGAGGACAGGAAGACGCGGCCAAATTGATCACACAAACGTCCTGGGCCTGCTTCGTTTGGGAAGAAAGGGGAGAAAAACTCGTTTGTATTTGCGCGTCATACCTTTTCTGGTTTGCTTTAAGTGTTTTTTGGCGCGCGTTCAAGGAACTACCGGTGGCGACAGCAGCGTTACAGGCAGCAGGAGGCAGTAGGCGACAGCAGCGGTGGAATATCTCCCCAATAATATCCCATCCCGGGCACGTCGGATAAGCTGCAGCAGCGGAAAACACGAGGCGAACGTTGCAGTGGACGCGCACTAATCGTGGAACATGCTCCGAGGGATTTCACAGCAGCCCCGGTACGATTCACAAACTCTATTTCTACTGTCATTTTTTTTTTACTGCAGCGAGGAGGTTGCAGGTTTGTGCGGTGTTCTGCAATATTAAGCTCGATGAATTTAGGCAGGATATTCTCACCTAAGCGTGTTGACTCCGCTCTTTTTATCTCGTTTGAGATCAGAATGCAATGGCTTTGACGCATATTCTGGATTGAAATATACAAAGGGTAGGGTGGCAGGCTTGATAAATAGAGCGTTATTCATCAGCGTTGTGTGTGATCACCAGCGGAATGTTAACTAGCACCTTGGACAGCCGACTCCAATACAATCTAATCTGGGAGGAGCAAACAAAAAAAAGAAAGAAAGAAAAAAAAAGTAGGGGGCTTTTTCTTTTGCACTTGAGCTCATGACTCCTGCATAAATGGACATGTCAGTTAATATTCTGCCCCCAGGCCCTCAGAGGGGTAGTAGTGTTGACTAGAAAGCAGCTCTATGTGGAGATGAATATATTTAAGTGTGCATTTGGGGACACTGGGGAAAATGACAGAGCATGCAGGATGTCTTTGAGAATTGTAGATAGACCTATTCAAGGTGTGTGGATACAATGTGTTTTTTTTTTTCCATCTTTAGGGTTTATTTTAGGACATAAAAAGATTGTCTTGCACATTTGGAGTGTAAACATTAACACTAAACCTAACTGTCATGAATTCAAAATGGTACCATCAACTGAAGCCACATCATCCAGCTTGAGTTTTCAACCGTAACCACTACAGTATGTGCTAACGGGATGTTGATTCTGTGGTATCTGTAACAGCGAGTTACATTTGTTACAATTGGATCCATTCAGTGACCGTAGGATGTGTCACATTATGGTCCACTGGGATTTCTGGAATGTTCAGTTGCAAGATGTTGAAAATACAGGACTTCACTAAGGAATGCTTTGGATGTAAATATGTTCATGAGGGGGTTGAGAGGCCAGTGCACTTTTACCTCACAACAAGAGGGTTATGGGATCTTCACTAATTTTGTGGAATAAATGTTTTGTAATGTGGAATGCAGTCAATTCCATTCAGTGACACATCAATGACCACAAGTGTTCCTTACAAGAGCAATGGTCTCACGCCTAACAGAGCATCACTGTTGCGTTGCACTTTGCACAAATATTTTGGATTCAGTGAGAAATTTTATGTTAGCTGCAACGTGCAGTTAAAATGCAGTTAAATCCATTTAGTAGCTGTTCGACATCTCACACTCCTGAATTAGAGCTTCTTCTCACCCATTGGGCAGTTGGTCTACACAGCTTCCCACCATTCTAGGCCGGAATAAGGATGTTTTGGTTCCTGCAGCTTTAAGAGTGTATAGTTATTATAAAGTGCTGGCTGGGTAAGGAACATTAATTGCGGTTGCATCCATGGTGTGATATACGCTATCGGACATGCAACATAATTTTTTGTAAAGTGTCCCTTCAAACAGCCAAATGAAATTACTAGTCTTTCATCAAACTGAATGTCACAATTGGATCTGACTACTAACATGATTGGGTGATTGGGCTGTTGAAAAACTAAGACTTCACTAAGGAATACTGTGCTTCATTGAACTGGATCCATTGTGGCGACCACTGGACAAGCCACACAAATGTATTTTAGTGTCCATGCCAACAATTAAATCCAACTGCTGTCTGCTTTTTTAATGTTGGAATCAAATTAAATTTGCAGCATGATAGGGTTATTGTAAGATGTTGGAAATACAAGACTTTAATGTTTATGCTACACTGAATACATATGCCACACCAGTGTATTTCTAGACTGCCCATGTCAATAATTAAATTCAACAGATTTGATAACTTACGTGATTGGTTTTGTTGTAAAATATTGAAAATACAGGAAAGTTGTTCTACACTAACTTCAACTGGATCATTTTAGTGACCACTGGACATGTCACACCAATGTATTTCTAAAGTGTCCATGCCAATAATTAAATCCAACTTAACTCTCTGTATGCTGGTTGTACGCTGTTTAAAATCAGAACTTTACAGATTATGTTGATTAAGTTACGCTGAATGCAGACAGATCCATTTTTATACCACTGTAGATGATCACAGCAGGTGTTTCTTTGAATAATTACATCTAACTGGTAACTAAATATAATTAGCCTTGATTGCTAGCATAAATGCCTAGGGTTGTAAGTTGTTGAAAATGCATGACCAGTAGTGTGCTACTTTAATACAACTGGATCCCTTTATTGCTAATGTGATTTTTTGATTTGTAAATATACTGATATTTTCGATCATTCATTGAAGAGGGGCCATTTTTTACCCCCGCACCAATCTCAGTTTTCAAACGTACGTCCTTGGTCCCAAGCTTTCCACCTTATGTTACATGCAGGTCAGGAGCCCCGCAGTGTGTTGGCGGCTTAATTAAGCGTGTGACTCGACTCCACACTCCCCCCTCCCATCCACTCCGCCCCTCACCCACCCCTCACCCACTCACTGTTCCACAGCTGGAACAGTATAATGCAGGGATGTGTGCTAACAGTGACATGTCTGTGCTTTGTCGTACTAAATGCACACATGGCTTTTCCATGTGTGACACAGCAAACCCTGACGTTCCAACATCCGAGTTAAGTTGAGCGGACAACATCTCGCCCTATCTATCTGCCTACGTCTATTTTTAACAGGAGCAGCACTGAGATAGCTGCAGCCAGTCACTTGTCATAAACACACTATTGATTTTTGCACTAATTCTAAACACAAACCAATAATTGCCTGGTTAGGAGTGTTGTAGTCAGAACCTAGTGTCATGTCTAAGACAAGAGTCTGAACAAAGATGAGTGCATAAGATGAATAAAGACTTACCTAAGAGCTGGTGTATTGTTCAGGTTATAAGACACAAAATAGCACTGTTAAATTAAAGCACATGGCTCATTTGCATAAATCAGAAAGCACAATACTTGTTACTCAGATGCAAGGCTATTTAAGTTCCTTTCCCAGTGAACATGACCAGATGACTACCTTTCTCTGGAGAGTCTTTCATACACACTGTGCAAAGCAGCTGAAAATTGTTCCCGTTAATGCCAATTTCATCATATGGCTCTTTTTGAAATTGTTCATAATTCAGAATGTGACTTAATGGAATAATTTCATTTATCATTAGGAAACCCATGTAACGGTCTCCAGTTAAAGCAACAGTCTAATATACAAACACACTATAATTTACAAAGGTAACATCCCAATTAGAAGTGTGCAGTTATTATTATTGACTGTAAATACTGAATAATCATCGCTCTATATATATATATATATATATATATATATATATATATATATATATATATATATATATATATATAAACCAGAATATTTTGAATTCAACATGAATTTATTGTCAATGGGCCAATGCAAAAATACAAAGCATTACAAATTCACCTTTTAAGTTTTACTCAGGCAAACACTATACATGTATCTAGTTATAGCCCAGCTCCAATCAAAGTAAGGCTGAATAACAAACACATTGGGGTCTGGACCTTAGGGACATGATGCAGTGCACTGCCACCTCTGCTCCACAGTTTCCACTCCTCTGCACTGTTCCAGCCGAATGTAACACAAGACGTAAACGCATAAGCGAAGTCTAGGCTCACTAATTATAAAATGCTCATGCTGCTAACTAACATATTTGTCAAATGTTGTCTGACTTACTGCAAACCAAGGTTCCACTCCGGTCATACCCCTCACAGGGTGCCACGAGGGAATGCCTTCTCCAGATCTACAAGAACAAAAACAATGTAGTTCATAAATGTCCTAAGATTTAATGCAATAATTTTTGGTAAAAAGGGCAAATGTACTTCTCCTTCAGCAGTGCTTAGTTTGTCCCCTGTGAGCACCTGTAGAAACAGGGACAGGGAAGTAGTGGAACTTCTTTAGCTCAAATGTATATTTACACAGGGAGTGTTTTGTGAGGTCATTATACACTTTTCAAAATATAGTTTTGACTGATGGGTTCAACTGTTGACAACAACATTTTACACAATGCAGCATAAATTTCTAATCTTAAATGGAGTTTAATAATTTCATTCATATTTTAGCCTTATTTTGCCCCCCTTTATTTATTTTTTTTTACAATAAAACCTTTTATTTAACACACAGCCTCTTTCTCATGTTCTATGATATTTTGATAAGTTTACACTTGCCATTCCTTTAATAACGTCTAATTAGATCTTCTTTCTTCCCTCTCCTGTCTTTGTGTGTTCCAGAAGCCGGTTTGGGCCTGTTATGGGGGTGACCGGAAGGAGCCAGTGAAAGCAGAACAGTGATGCTACTGTTTACATAACCACGGACACACTTCCTCAGCCATACACGCTCCGCTCAAAGGACTGACTCACGCTGCACTCCGAGGCACGGACCACTGAGTCATTCACTCGGAGACCAACGGGAAAGGTTGTTTGTGAGAGCCAAGACTGTTTTTGCAATGGGCCTGAGCTGGATTTTGGATACCTCTAAGGAGACAACACATTCTTTATTGAGCAATCTTTGGTCATTTTAAATTAACCATCAAATTCAAACATCACTAATATTCCCACCCTTTGTTTGAAAAGCCCCTGGATTCAAACGATACAGTAATATACAGGTGCAAAATGCATGGTAGATCAAAGGATTAAGAACCTCTGCATACATAATGTTTGGAAGGTTCCTAAATGCTTGGTTAAAATATTTTGGGTAGTGCTTAGTTGTACAAAATGGTAGACCCTATTAATGCTCTAAAGGCATATTCCAAAGATGCTTAGCTAGTTTACTGCAGGATTTGTTGGTTGCAGAAAGCGTCCGTTTTCAATGATTTTCTGTTTGAATTGTAACCATGCTTGTCAGATGATTACCGTCTCTTCTGGCTGATAAATGAGAATATTCAGCAACCAATGACAAAAGACTAACGTTAAAGGAGTACAATTTCTGAATTCTTTGTTGCGCTTGTTTTCCAAAAAAACCAAGGTTTGCACCATGAGAACCCTCTTTGGTGTGTTCCTAACCTTTTTCAGTCTTCCATGCTGGAATTTTAGACTCCTATCTTTTAGCTTATGCTTGTTTTTGCAACTACCTTTGACAAATGCCCAGCAAACAGTGCCGGTCATCTCCACAGCACAAGGCCGCATCCGTGGCATCCTAACCCCCCTGCCCTCTGACCTTTTGGGGCCCGTAGTCCAGTATCTGGGAGTACCGTATGCTAGGCCTCCAACGGGGGATCGACGCTTCCAGCCCCCCGAACCGCCCCTGCCTTGGCCAGGGATACGCAACGCGACGCAGTTCGCCCCGGTGTGTCCACAGTCGCTGGACGAGAGGAACATGCTGGGGGACATGATGCCTTCCTGGTTCACGGCGAACTTGGATATAGCGGCAACTTACCTCACGCACCAGAGCGAAGACTGTCTCTACCTCAACATCTACGTGCCCACCGAAGAAGGTGAGTAAAGCCAGTGGGGTGTGGAGACAGGGGCTAATAATAAGCAGGCAAGCAGGGCTGGGATTACGGTAATGGCCTGATTTGCATGTGCCCTAAGCATTTATGAACACACACCAAAATAGTTCACTGACCACAAATAATAAAGAACAAAATGGGTGGAATATTCCATGAAGGAATCTGGAACTTAAAGTTTAGTTATCTTTGCCACAAAAATAACAAAATAAACAAAAATTGTATAAAAATAAAAAACAAGTCACCAGCCAGATGTGGTGGTACATTGAAAAATGGAGGAAGGAAAAATTATTTGACAGTACAAGATATTTTAATTATTTTTAGATGTACTAGAAGCCACTTGAAGCCTATTTGTTTATCCGTAGAATTAACACACATCCAGAACCTTTCCACCTTCCTTGCTCCATCTCTTACAACTCACAAGAGACAAATCAAAAGTAGCTCTCCAATATCAACTTTATGTCTAATCAATCAATAAAGACAATTCAACAAAAAAAAAAACTAAACTTTTTTTGACCCTTTCCAAATGTATAATTTCTGTTTCTTCTGTTTCTAAAGTTAGAATATCAGTATGTAGATTTATTTCTCTAAAGTGTCTCTAGTGAATGAATGTGAGAGTGAATGGTTGTCTGTTACTGTCTGTCTCTAAATGTCAGCCCTGCGACTAACTGGCCATTGTCCAGGGTGTCCCCCACCTCAGGCCCAAAGCTGCTGGGATAGGCTCCAGTCACCCACAACCCCTAACAGGACTAAGCAGAAGGAAAATAAATACATGATTTAATTTTTAAACCCCAATCCTATACTCTTCTTATATTCCTCTTTGTTAATACAAGCCACTGCAGCAGCAAACATCAGACTCTTTACTAATGTGACAAGACTCAGACAAGACATTGTACATTCAGTGAAAAGGAATGGAGCGTGAACAGACCCTTGTGGAACTTCATTGACAATTGCAGTCTCAGAAGATGTGTTTCAAGTACCTATGGGCTATTGTTGTAATTATAAGTAGTATGTATTTGTGAAAACAAATAATTTTTCTGCATTTGTGCATTTAAAAAAATGTATGTTCGTGTACTAATTTCAGGTATTCTTCTTTTTTAAAAAAGGTTCATGTATTAAATTTTTTTGAAAACTCTGATACAGCAACTGTTCATCTCACCTTTGTTTTCAGAGACTATTGTCAGGTCACACCTA
Organism: Neodontobutis hainanensis; assembly: GCA_024349245.1. NCBI lineage: Eukaryota > Metazoa > Chordata > Actinopteri > Gobiiformes > Odontobutidae > Neodontobutis > Neodontobutis hainanensis. Next base: position 46,016 of record JALDNG010000728.1, read on the forward strand.
TTTTTGTACATTGGAAGACTAGAAATTATTCCTCTGGCAAAAAATGAGGCAGAATTGACAGAAAACAACAGTGCAATGCAATGATAAATCATACAGGAATCATTCCCAGATGTAGGGCTCCTGCTACTGTAACCTTCACTGCCACTTTAAGGTGTTATCTTTTGTGTAGCTTTTAAAAACAGATATGAACCACAAGCTGCAGGAGCAAATACCCACAATATAATATTTACATATATAGCTATAGCTTTGTTTTCCTCAGGCTTTTGCCAAATCCAACTAAACCCACAGGTGTCTAATGTTACATTAGGTTTTTTTTTTTTTTTTTACTGCATTTTTCATATATTTATTGAGACCAGGAGAAATGATACTGTTACCAAGCCTGAAATTTGTCATCTACACAAATGAGGAGTTATGGTTTTAAAAACTTTGTGGAGACGTAGCTCATACAGTAAAAGTAAAGCCATAAAGTTTGAAGTTAGGAAACAAAGCAAACCTTATTAAATATACATGACTGATGTTTAACCCATCCCCGGTCTTCTCCGCTCCCCTCCCTCCGCCTGTACCCATGCCGGTGGGTCGGTGGGTCGGTGGGTCGGAGCCACATTTTCTATGCAGACACCTGCGTCAGGCGCCCCAGGGGTTATGCCTTTACTTGTGCTTGGAAGTGGGAAGGACGCAGACTCACTCATGCATACATATTGGTTCATACACATGCATGTGACCCGGCTCACAAAAAAACACCAAAGAACAAACTCTCAATTTATATCCACCCGCTGGCTTCACAACAAATACACAGAAAAGCATGGATTTGTTAGGCATGCATTGCTTAAGCTTGGTTGAACAATGTAAAGTTAATGTAGTGTGTTTGATGTTCATCTATAAGCATCAGGTGCATGCACATCAAACTGCAAGAAGAAAAGTCTTTCATCTTACTTTTTAGATCTGATTTAACACATCTTTCTGTAGAAGCAAATACTGTATAATCATTTATCAATACGTAATGATTACACGTGTTGAATGGTGTCTGACTGAACACTTTGACAGGACACTTTAGTAAAAGCATAAAGTAAAAAGCACAATGACTTCAAAATAAATGTGGAAAATCCAAACTTAATGCAAGCATGGAGCAATTTGCATTAAAGAAGATGCATAATTACTATAGATTTATGCACACAATATTGTACCACGTTTATATTTAACTTCCACACCTACACTGCCTTGACTTTAATGTGATCATTTGAATCCTTAGCTGTTTTTATACAGGTTTAACACTCACTTTACCCATTAACTTAAAGCTTGTGTTTGCTGTAACATTTCAGGGGTGAATATAAATAGTTTTGCCACTCATGATTATTTTAGTTGTCAATGAATCTGTGCCTCATTAGACAAATTACTCTTATATACTTTTACAACAAACGCATCAGCATAATATTGTGCTATTGTTGTTATTATTATTTTTTTTATTTTTTTAAATTATCCCTGTGGGGAAATTCAGCCACCAGTGCGGGCTCAGCTTGTTTTTATGTTGTTTGGGGGAAACTGGAGTACCCAGAAAAAACCCAACTAAGTGCATCGAGCACATGCAAACTCCACACAGAGAGGCCCCGTCCTGTCTGGGAGTATAACCCTGAACCTTAACTTATCAACATGAAATTCATCAGTGGATACAAATGTCTTTTTTTACATGTAGTTCAGTTAAATCTATATTCTGGGCTGTTTGGGAATTGTGCCATGCTTTTTGTGCCACTGTTTTCTTCTGGCTCAAGCACTAGCAATTGTGGTTATAAATGGTTATTACTCATGGTTAAATTACTGGCATATATGGTATAATTACATAAACTTCCATATCATTTTAGGTGTGATATTAGGGAATAGAAAAGAGATGAGTTTATGTACTCCTTGGAGCAGTTAAATGTAAAATGGTCAATTGTAATAATAATTACAAGCCAGAAGTATAATGGCAGACAGCTCACATCCTTTTTCTGGTCAGTTTGAGCTCTGGGAAGCGCTATAGAGTCCCACTGGCAAAAAAGTTGTTTGTCCCTCGTGCAGTGGATTTTGGCTTATGTATTTATGACTGACTATGTCTTTATGTTGTAAGTCTATTCTTGATTTGTTTTATGTATTGGTGAGCCAAAGGAAAATTTCCACTTTGATGGACAATAAAGGTCTATTCCATAATGCTTTGTTAAAATAATATTGGAATGTAGGTCACATACATTATATACTGTATGTCATTCATTATTTTGAATACACTTTTGAGACCAGAGTAAACATATCTGAATCTTAGGATGATTTAGTAAAGCCATGCTGTTTGTGTGCAGACATCCATGAGGAGGGGGGCCAGCGGCCGGTGATGGTGTACGTCCACGGCGGCTCTTACACCGAAGGCACTGGGAACATGATGGATGGAAGTGTGCTGGCCAGCTACGGCAATGTCATTGTCATCACCCTCAACTATCGCTTAGGAGTCCTGGGTAAGAGCATGTCTCTACATTACTCCTGTCCTTTAGCTCAATTACTGGTGGTGCTGGCTGTTGTGTTGGACTTAAAGCACAGTGCCAAAGACTGTTGGAACTGCAGGAAATGTTACGGTTTGTCAAACATTCATGCTTGACCTTATTTTTTGACTAAATACATTACTGTAACCTCAAAAGTAAAAATCCAGTTATTGCAGTAACCGTTAGAATTTTTGACAGTGGCATGTGCTTGTTGCAGGTTTCTTTAATATTGTACAGCTGTAATTGGTTTAATGACAAAATGTGAATATTATGGTTTAGTTTGGTTTGCAAATTCAGGTCCATCAATCTTTTTTAACATTTCTAACACTAAATTACATTACATAGAACTGTGCATGTGGATAAGTGCACAACTTGAGTGGACACAAATTTTGAAACAGATGCTGTTCTTTTCATCGACTGTACTCACTTTGTTCTACTAATTCAGCTGCATGATTAGGGTTGTGTGATTTAGTTGAAAATGCAAAAAGAACTTAGATTAACTGGATTTTTATTGACGATTACATATGATTTCAAACTGAACTGAGAAATGCTTTGTACTTTGTGGTGTTAAAGGAGGAGTATGTGACTATGGCTTGTGGTCTGTCAGTTCTTGCTTCATTTATAGTTAATCAAGGCAGTAATGAAAGTTCACTTTGAATCCCTGAACAAGTCTTCCACTGAGCTTGATACATTCTTTACAGTTTATCCAAAATGGAGCGGGTTTTATACAATGCAAAGTTTCCTTGATTGGTTGTATGTTTTTTTAAATTGTGTTTGTCCAGAGGTGTGTCCTTTTGTTGTTCTTCCTGGAATGGACGGGGCCCACACTAATTGTTGGTATAGAACAGAAAAAGAAAGTCTGGACAGGTTACTGCTGAGGTAGACTTACATGGAAACTTATGCTTCTAACTTATGATTCAATGCTCAATGTGCGTAACGTCCGTACAATCTGCTTTAGGGCAAGAGAAGATCCAGATAGAAATGTATGCTGTTAATCTAGGGTCAGCTTGAATATAAACAAATGAATAAATAAATAAATAAATTTAACCAAAGAAAATATAATTATAAAAATTCAAAATAGAATTGTTTAAAAAAAAATATAAACTACTTTTCTATGCTTTCACAAGTTAAGCTTACAATGGATTTTTTCAACATTGTTTCTGAGTCATGCTGACCCTGTTTTAGGCCAGCATGCTTGATCCGCTGTGGCCCAAATTCCTGTCCGCCCCCTATTTTTCTATTTTTTTTTTTTTACAGTTTTAGGTTTTTTTTACAGTTTTAGGTTTACAGTAAACATTTATTTTTTATTTTAATAATATTTTTTCTCTGTTTACAGTTGCAAGTTTAAATTTACATTTTTTTTTGTGGAACAACTGATTATACCACAGACCCAAAGCAAGCATCAACCCTGGCTGGGGAAATTATAAAGTGATATCCTTGATTAGGGAGAAAATTCAGCAGAGATTCTGTGAGAGCCAAATCTGTAACAAAAAAGAGAATGAAAATGATTGTAGTACTAATTGTACAGTACAATATACATGTATTTATTTATTTTTTTATTCAGTAATCAATATTTTAAATGGATTTATTGACACAAGAGCAAGAAAAATGCTAATATTGGATGAAAAGAAAAAATTTATTGGTATTGGTAATTTAGGTTTGTACACAGGTTTATATTGAATAAAATGAAGACTGCTCAGGAATCAATCAGATCCACTGATTATTAGCCTCTTTATCAACAGTAGACTTGATATCTGTGCCATTCATTTAGTCTATGCTGCTGAGTTGCTACAATCCTACAACATCTTACAAGTTACAATGGAACTAGGATTATAGCATCATATTTCCATTAAAAGAAGCACACTCGCAGATCAACCACACACTGGAGTTTTTCTAAACCAAACCTGCCAAGTGTTATCACACCCTCAGGTTTCTTGAATAATGCAGGAGCAAAGCAGGTTAAAACGTCTGTATCTCTGCTTTTGTCACCTTCCTCTTTGTTCTGCTGAAGCACAGTGGGAAACACAATATCACTGCAATATCATATTTAGAGATGAGCTAAAAGAAGATTAATGGATTCTAATTAAAATGCACATGCATAATCAAGACAGCACTTTTAAATTGAACATCTCTGCGGTCTCTTTTCCTGTTACCTGATTATGAAAGGGAAAAGCAGTTATGTTTGGTGCTAAACGAGATATGTTTTTAATGTTTTAACACAGGACTTTATCTCTGAGATTACATGTGCTGCAGACTTGCCATCTGCACCGTTTAGTACTTAGATGGGCCACAAAAAAACCATTAGCAGCCAGTTTGTATGGCTTTTGTTTTTTTGGAGCGCTCAGTGCGGCCGTCCCTTGTGGGAGTAAAACCCCCGAAGCTAATTTTTTTTCCAAGCATCGACTCAAGTCTGATCTTTGTACCTCCGTGACTCACTGTGACTAATTTTAGACCAAAATGCGAGGCTTAAGGGCTGAATAAATAGCATATCTTGGAATCCTGTTATAATTATGAACACAGCCCTGGTCACATGGGAGATTAAAACTTACAGAGGAGAGGTATTTACCAAACTGAACACCATATCATGTCTGTGGATCCATATAATTCCAATGACTCGGTGGAAGCACGCTCTCTCAGGATTTACCCAATATTTAATAATTAATTTTAAAAAGAAATTAATTAGAATGTGCCAGCAGGTTACTGTCACAGAATATGTGCACACAGCCAGTTTCATAATGAGTTTTTGAAGCTAATCCTGCAATGGTCAGAGTGATTTAGCCTTTCTGCCATGAACGCATTAATCTGTCCTTTTATGGCTAAATATTTATTTTTTTTTAAGCTACATATTTTAATTTAACTTATAGAATTGGCTTGTTTAATTAATTACTCACTTTTGTACTCTCTCTGTTTTATTATAAATATATTATAAATTAAATGACTGCGTCAGAAATTGCGTCTGAAATAAATTGACCATTTATTAGTGGTGGGCAACTAAGGCCTGGGAACCAATTGCAGCCCTTTGGGCAGTTTAATCTGGCCTGCCAAGCATTCACAAATTATTTATTTTAAATTAAACACTATATATACATCTTCTACCACTTATCCGGCCGGGTCGCGGGGACAGCAGTATAAGCAGAGACGCACAGACTTCCCTCTCCCCAGACACTTCCTCCAGCTCTTCTGGGGGGATACTGAGGCGTTCCCAGGCCAGCCGAGAGACATAGTCCCTCCAGCATGTCCTGGGTCTTCCACCCGGGGTCTCCTCCCGGTGGGACATGCCCAGAACAGCTCTCTAGGGAGGCGTCCGGGAGGCATCTGAAACAGATGCCTGAGCCACTTCAGCTGGCCCCTCTCGATGTGAAGGAGCAGTGGCTCTACTTTGAGCTCCTCCCGAGTGACCGAGCTCCTCACCCTATCTCTAAGGGAGCACCCCATCACTCTGCGGAGAAAGCTCATTTTGGCCGCTTGTATCTGGGCTTCACACTCGACTGCAAACCGTCCCAGTGCACACTGAAGGTCCTGGCTTGATGGAGCCAAAAGGACAACATCATCTGCAAAAAGCAGAGACGAGATCCTGTGGTCCCCAAACCAGACTCCCTCCGTCCTCTGGCTGTGCCTAGAAATCCTGTCCATAAAAATAATGAACAGGACCGGCGAAAAAGGGCAGCTCTGCCGAAGTCAGGAACAGGTCTGACTTACTGCTCCCAGAGCACCCCCCACAGGGCGCCACGAGGGACACAGTCGAATGCTTTCTCCAGATCTACAAAACACATGTAGACTGGTTTGGAAAACTTCCATAAATCCTCCAGCACCCTGGAGAGAGTATAGAGCTGGTCCAGTGTTCCACGACAATGTATGTCACCTAAAGGATTATTAAGAACACCTGTTCAGTTTCTCATTAATGCAAGAATCTAATCAACCAATCACATGGCAGTTGCTTCAGTGCATTTAGGGGTGTGGTCCTGGTCAAGACAATCTCCTGAACTCCAAACTGAATGTCAGAACGGGAAAGAAAGGTGAATTAAGCCATTTTGACTGTGGCATGGTTGTTGGTGCCAGACGTGCTGAGTATTTTACAATCTGCTCAGTTACTGGGATTTTCAGGCACAAACGTTTCTAGGGTTTACAAAGGATGGTGTGAAAAGGGAAAAACATCCAGTATGCGGCAGTCCTGTGGGCGAAAATGCCTTGTTGATGCTAGAGGTCAGAGGAGAATGGGCCGACTGATTCAAGCTGATAGAAGAGCAACTTTGACTGAAATAACCACTCATAACAACCGAGGTATGTAGCAAAGCATTTGTGAAGCCACAACACGCACAACCTTGAGGCGGATGGGCTACAACAGCAGAAGACCCCACCGGGTACCACTCATCTCCACTACAAATAAGAAAAAGAGGCTACAATCTGCACAAGCTCACCAAAATTGGACAGTTGAAGACTGGAAAAATGTTGCCTGGTCTGATGAGTCTCGATTTCTGTTGAGACATTCAGATGGTAGAGACAGAATCTGGCGTAAACAGAATGAGAACATGGATCCATCATACCTTGTTACCACTGTGCAGGCTGGTGGTGGTGGTGGTGGTGTGATGGTGTGGGGGATGTTTTCTTGGCACACTTTAGGCCCCTTAGTGCCAATTGGGCATCGTTCAAATGCCATGGCGTACCTGAGCATTGTTTCTAACCATGTCCATCCCTTTATGACCACCATGTACCCATCCTCTGATGCTACTTCCAGCAGGATAATGCACCATGTCACAAAGCTCGAATCATTTCAAATTGGTTTCTTGAACATGACATTGAGGTTACTGAACTAAAATGGCCTCACTAGATCTCAACCCAATAGAGCATCTTTGGGATGTGGTGGAATGGGAGCTTCGTGCCCTGGATGTGTATATTTATATATATATATATATATATATATATATATATATATATATATATATATACACACATATAAATAAAGATATAGTTTTTCTTTTCCTTCAATATTCTGCAGTGATCAATTGATTCCTCTACGACATGCTCTTAACGGTAACAATCTTTAAAAAAAAAGGTTTAAGCATCTGGACTCGTTTTTGGACGTATTTGTCTCTTATTCCAAGAGACTTTATAAATTCTGAGATCAACTGGTAAGAGAGCTGAGCTTCTATCTCTAGAGGGAGGAGTTTCCCTTGAAACCAAACCTGATGGACCAGGCTGTTCTGGTCTCATAGTCGTTAGTCATGAAAGGGAGGTGTGACTCCTGATGTGGGAGTCGTTAAGGCTCAGGCGAGTCCTTAGTGACACTGCTCTATTCTGGTGCTGTGTATGTTGTTCTAAGGTGAGGCTCTTTTGTTTTAGGTTTAAGAACACTGTTGTAAATACTAGGCAACATGAATCTGAGACCACCTCCTCTGTTCAAAGAGTGCTTTTACATTTTCACAAAAATTACTTCCTTCACACCTCCCTAAAACCATCTGGCCTCTCTGGCCAAAATTCGGACATTGCGGTCCTCAAAGGAATGTCCTTTGTCTTTGAGGTGGAGGTGAACTGCAGACTCAGGTCCTGCAGGATTGGCTCTTCTGTGCTGATACATCCCTTTCACTTTTTAGCGAGTTCAGTACAACCGTAACAGTCACAGCCGTTATTTATAATAATATTTAATAGGGTTTTGCCAAAACCGCAATAATTGAGTTGCAGATTAGCCTCTTGTTTTAGGTGGTGTTCTTACTCCATAAAAACAAAAACTTTTGAATCCAACTGACTTGTGTAAACTGTGAGGCCGGCATTTTCGTGTAACCAGCCCCTTTAATCTGGTGCTCTGTTTTTCTGTTGCATGTCTTATGTCTATTTTTTCTGAATTTAAACTCTAACATAGAGAGACCTTTCCTTTTTCCTTTTTTCAGGTGATAGCTGAACCTTTTTTTTATTTTGCCACAGATACAGAGGACCCCTTTCTCTGGTGATTATTAGATTCTAGAGCCTGCAGTCATTAACTGTTAAAATTGATTTAGCAATATAACTATTTCTAACATTTTTGCTGTTTTTTTGGCTATAGCCATTACAAACATTTTTTTAAACCTGCCATGTTCTGGAGCAATGCAAATAAACTCTAGTGCCACAGTACACTACATAATATACTGGGGATATATTAATAATAACGTAACAGAGCATGAGTTTTTGAACCTTCAAAATTCATTTATTTTCTTGTTGTTCTACTTGTTACATTACTAGTTGCCAGTATCTGTCTGGACCAACTTCATCAAAGTCATTGTTTTCACCTTTGCAATAATCACAGTTTAAGCAATAATGGAGCAGGAAATGTTCTCACAAAACACCTCCCCAGGTACTTCACAAAAGATTGCAGTTTTGTGAAGTGAGAATGTTGTCCTCGTGTAAAACAATTGGCTTAACCACATATTCTAAATGTACTAAACACAAAAGTACTTAAAGTCAACACACTGAAGACAGCCTGAACTATTCTCTCTGTCCTGGTGTTAATGTTTGTGTTTTCATCAATGAACACAATTATATTTGAATAGGCTACGGGCCAGTGTTTGCATGTGTCATGCAAACACCCCCTTCATCTCTCTGAGCTGAGGGGATCCATGTTAAGGCTGACTCTTTTAAAAACAGAATCATACTGCTGTTGTGTAAGGGGCCCTTCAGTTCCAGCCGGTGAAAGGCAGCTGTACAGTTCGAGGTCTTTGAGATAAAAACACTTCACATTCTGTCTTCACACTGTGTCTATCAATAATATACAGTCTGGTTAAGATAAGACTCTTCTCTCCTCTTTTATCACAGTCTCTTGCTCTGACACTACACTCCTTTCAGCCTTCCATTACTAAGCATTGATTTGAATAAAGCACTAATCTGCCTGAGGATGGTCTGAATGAGCCCTCAAATTGAAGTGGCTGCTGATGTGTTGCATGAGCTCTGATCTTTAAAGTCTACATTTTTCATTTGTGTCTCGTCTTCACCAGAAACCATCCTCATCCTCATCACTGTCCGTCTGTCATCCACTGCTCTGTCATTGTCACCATCAATGGATTTATAAGGTAAGAAACATTCATGTTCTTGTTGCTAAAAAACAAGGCACTTCATGTTCAACACAAAGCAGAACCTTTTTTTTCCTACACTGACAGCGGAAAGATATCGCATGCACAGTCAGGTGTAGAACGCACTATATTACACAATATGATTCTGACTACAAAAGGAAACAACTTAACTTATTGTAATGGCTGTTCTGTAGATCTGTCAGTGTTGTCTGTTTGTCCTCCATTATCCTCCACTGCATCATGTCCTCTTTTTTCACCTTTATTGAAAATATCACAACTATTTTTCAGTTTGAATAAACTATTTGCACTCAGCTGCAGTGACTTTTTTGCAACTGAATGCTGCGACAAAGATGACACCATTCAAGATAACTGCTAATTAATATGCCACCAACTGGACAGGAGTAGGAATTACAATAGATCACCCTCAGAATAATTCAGCAAAATGACAGATGGCATTCAGATTTTTCCGTCCCTGCTAAAAAAGAACATCATTGGCGGAAAATATTTGGTTAATGTGACCTCTGGTTCAGACATAACATCGCTACCTTGCAATTCAGTTCAGTGTGTTTTAGAATGTCACCACACAAAGGAACAACACTTGCAGAATATCAGTGCATTAACATTTTGTTGCACTGATCACAGGAAAAGGAGAACATAAAGTTTACAGTATTTAGATCTGAAGTTGAAGTTTTAACTGTAGGTTCATACTGTTGATGGCACCTTCATTTTCAGAAAATCTCTTTAAAATCTGAAAAGGCAAGACCATGTTTGATTTATGTGCCACACAAGGATGGAAGAGCATCAAGACCTCATTACATAGGCCCGGTTGCTCCAACAAGATGTCATTTAAACTTAGTACTAGCACGCTTTACTTTTACACTGGGGTTATTTTGTTTATGTAATAGAGCAGCAGTGGAACTGCAGTTGTGTTTTGCCGATTTGGTCCCTGATACTAATTTTTAAGTTTAAATGTATGATTGACACTAATGAGACATTCAGTAGCATTATAAAACCATAACATACACACTATATCACTCTTTAAAGGGCAGCTGTTTAAAAGTTAAACCTCCTCCAAGGTCACAGTTTAAAATGTGGTTTAAAATTTTGGTGCAACAAGATAAAATTTTATCTTGTCTTTAAAAAAAAAATTGTAAGTAATGTAAGCTATGCGTAACAGTTACTGACACCAGTGGCCGTTAGATGAACTGCAGTTAGTGTCCCGCTCGCTCTCGATGGTGCGCGCTCGTACGGGCACGACCAGGTAACTGGAGCAACTTCTACAGCTGTTCACAGGACTTTGACATTTACAGAGAAGGTAAGAAAAGTTACACTTCTGCAAGTTTTTTGTTTGACAGACTTTATTAAGAGTAAACTATATTTGACTCTCGAGTGCTGAGACACACTAAAGAGAACTCCTGAGACATGGGAGAGAAGAGGGCAACTAATGTTTGACAATATCATGTTTTGTAAAGCGCTGTTCAAAATAGTATAGCAGTTAGAGCTAACTCTGTATGATAAATAATTGACTGCATGTAACGTTTGTCTAAAATAGCTAATGTTAGCTGAGCAGCTACATCAACAACTCATGTAGCTTTCACCGAGGCCCAGAGTCTCAGCAGGATAACGGCTAAAGTTACATTTATTCATTTAGCTGACGCTTTTATCCAAGGCGACTTACATTTTTCTACAGTAATTACCAGTGTTACAGCCACTGGAGGCAAGGTGGTTTAAGTGTCTTGCCCAAGGACACAACAACAGTATGAACTGTGGGGAGAGCGGGAATCGAACCCACTACCTTCCGGTTGAAGGACAACCACTCTATCACTGAGCTACTGCCGCCGCTGAGTTAGTGAACTTACATCAGACATGAAACTGTACATGAAACTATTACTGTTATTTTGTCAAGTCTTACACAAATGTTGGAACACTTTTTATCTGGTCAACTAATGTCTAAACAGTTGCACTCCTCCTAAACCTCACATCAGTGACAAGCCCCACAGTAAAACTCTGAGTAAAATGTATGTAGAGCAAAGAATATGACCATGACATAAACCATAACTGTACTAAATTAGTTTTGCATTAGGTTGAGACAACATAAACATTCTCGACTTACTCCGGTCTTTCTGTGATGTCTTTCTGTGATGTCTTTCTGTGATGTCTTTCTGTGATGTCTTTCTGCATGTGCTCTGCGTGTGACCGTGGGTTCTCTCCGGGTACTCCAGCTCCCTCCCACCGTCCAAACACATGGATGTACAGGTTAATCGGCAACTCTAAAGTGTCCCTAGTGAATGAATGTGAGAGTGAATGGTTGTCAGTCAATGTCTGTCTCTATATGTTAGCCCTGCGACTAACTGGCCACTGTCCAGGCTGTACCCTGCCTCAGGCCCAAAGCTTCTGGGATAGGCTCCAGTCACCTAATAACTGAATGAACAGTTGTTAGTGTCAGAATACCTCCAACATAAAGTTTAGTTTAAAATGATGTATGTAATTTTTATTGTTTTCTTCTCAGGACTTCAGCTCAGGAGAGTATCAAGCTCCTGTGAAGGAGAGCTCTGACAGTGACTGAAGAAGGAGAGCAGTGAGGAGGACAGACTGAGGGGGGCTCAGCTGCTGCAGGACAACAGAGGTCATATATCTACAGAGATGATCACACACCTAAATAATCCTCTGTAATCTAATCAGTGCTTGTGGTTCCATTTTCAGGCAAAGTTACAGCTGCGGGTTACAGGAGGATGAAGTTCTCCAGATGGTTGGGACAAATCAAGAAGACAAATGCTGCCAACAGGGTCTCAGCCCACCACATGGTGTTTTTTTATTGAGCGGTTAAACAGATATATAATTATAAATTCTTTCAATCACATATTTTTAATAAAGAAAAGTTGCATTAAACCACAGTCTCGTTTTGATGCTGCCCCTGGTTAATGTGGTCGAGTTATGTCCTATAAAGAGAGAGAGACTGAAAGCAAGAGAAAGAATATTATTGGTGTCATTTTGACACAGACATTACACAGATCATACAGATAGTGTTTGAGAGGTAACACACATGTCTACAGCAGTGTAGATAAGTGCACCTAGATATTCTGACTTTTCCACTGCTGCATGGGACTTAAACATAATGTTTCCTGTGAGAGTGACTGACACACCTGTCCTCTGTGGAGTTGAGTCTGTGCCAGGTCAGCTGTAGGTGGGAGCACAACTCCAGGAGATGACCAAGGGCCCTAGGGTCCTGTCCTCTTGACTTTAGACGATTCCCCAAAATTCTGCTCTGCAGCCGAGGGATGTAGCTGTAGTAGTATTATTATGTTGTTGTTTCACTGTGTTGGTAATGTTGCATAAATATTCCTTATTCACACATTCAGCTCTGGAATATTCTAACAAAACAAACTTCAGTGAGTAAAATAGTGTTTTATATTCTCACCAAAAGACAAGACACAAAGTCTTGATTCAAAGTCAAAATTCTTCAGACACATCTGTTGAGTCCAGTCTGTGACAGGGCCTTGTGCTGCAGAACCTGATGCTATGACCTCTTTGTCAGAGCTTCATCCAGAGGAGCATGCTGACATCTGCAGAGGTCACACTCGTGCTCGGTGCTGACCTGGTGCAGTACACCTCACCACCAGACCCTGAAATATACTGAATTTAGTCTAAGTGCTATTGTATATCGTACTTTGGATCACAACTGAGAGACAAACGGATGTGATGTTAGTTAGTATAAATAGACCAGTAAATTAACATAACGTGAAAATAACGAGACAACCAAAGCCAGACATGTGAGAGTTAGCGTTAGATGGGCTGTAATAACAATTACATCCTATATTACATCCTGGCTACAATTATAAAGTTGTCATGGCTCGTGTTATCTCTAGGGAAGGTTATTGAACAAATGAGCCAACAGAAGTCAGGAAGAAAAGAGTCCCTGGCAAAGTGTAATCCCAAAATGTCATAGAGTTAGCATTAGCTGCTTTGTAAAGATATTTGATAAAAAAAAAAAAAAAAAAAGAAGCCAAGACAGCAACTGTACCAGACTCATTTGCCTCTGAAGTCAGGGTCATAATTCACAACACAGTAACTTATTTTTAGTCATTGTTCCTGTTAGCTGCTTAGCATCTACGTTTTACAAGCACACTATTGTTATTTATTATTAGACAACTAAAAAGAAAACACCATAATATATTATCTATGGTCTGTAATGATGTCTTTACCTTTTTTCAATGAAAAAAAAGCAAGCTCAGTGTCTGTTTTTATCCCTGTAGTAGACCACAGTTCTCTCCACTCTACCTATGTTCACTCCTCCCCCCACGTCAGTCGGTCACACTCCTGTTTTCCTCTGCGGGCCTCGCTCGATAAAGCATGGTTTTTTGGGGGAGTCAGTGTACTCTATGGATGTCAGAGCTGTACACAGTCACATCTGGGTTGATTTTCCGGCAAAAACGGCCCAAATTCTGCACAATGAAATGAGCCTACAGTCTCAGAGACAACGGTTTAGACCAGTGAAGGTCTCATTATGGTTGGCTCATATTTGGGCAAATAAAAATGTTATTTTATCTAAGAAAGATACATATAATCCCTTCAAACCATGATTTAAACCGGTTTAAAATTTAAACATTGTTGGTACAATTGGCCACATGACATAAGTGAATGTTTATTCATTCATCCTCAGTATCTGCCACTACTCCAGCCCTAGCTGACCAATTTTAACAGCCTCTGTGTCATATTTATCCAAAGCCCGGATTTTAACCCAGGCTGCTTTGGATGATCTGGCTATACCAGTACAGCCACCGAGATGCTCTAGTTTCTTTTAGTGTCATTTTGTTCTGTATTTAGCTTAGTCTCAGCTGCCACTGCACAGGCCAGTTTACTCTCAGTTCTTAAATTTCTTCTTAAAACACATTTGTTCTTTTTAGCTTTAAGTACTTATTTTTATTTTGGTTTTATCCTTGTTTTTATTATAAATATTTTTATTGTTTGTATGTTTTTATGGCATGTTATTCCTAAATGGTGTACTGCACTTTGGCTGACTGATTAAGAGTGCTAAATAAACTAGATTGGATTAGTTTCTCTCATAAGCTGCATTTCCCCCCTTTTTAGTCATTCTAGCCTTATAGAGAAAGTCTATAGCGTAGGTTTATATAATCAATGAACAGGTCCTGGAAATGATCCCCATAAGAAACATTATGAGCCCTATAACTATTTGAATATATGTTTGCTGAAATGTTTAGAAATGTTCATTCAGAACATAAGAGTCTATAACAAAGAGTGCACTGAAGCGCTCATTAAACTGTATTTGCTTTATTATACCACAATGAATGACATTTAGAACAAACACATGTAAATGATGAACGGTATTTTTTTAACAGGGTCCTTCTTGTTGCTCATTATACTGGACGTGTTCAGGGCCAGCTCCAGGTTTGTGAAAATGAGCTCCTGCAGTAATGAGATATTGTGAGCTGTGGTGGAGAGAGCCATTAGGAGCCTTTGTGTTCACTTAACAATGTCAGCAGTGAAGGGATTAAGGGGCCAACGCTTCTGCAGCCGCTTTAGTCTGTGTTTTTGGAAATGGATCTTCACCATAATGAAGCTTGTTAGAAGCATGTTGTTTCCAGTGTTTTTTTTAGATTCATTTATGGTGAGGTCCTTAGACACAAATGTCTTTTCACTAGAAATTCTCTGTGTCCCGGAAAACCTAGTTAGCATGGTCTTGATTTTTTTTTTTTGTAATATTCTTGTTTTAATATTTTTATGAAAGGAGCACAATCTGAAGTTTATTACAATTCCACACTGATCCAGCAACATCAACACATTTTAATCCTTCAGGAGCATTAGGCATTAACAAATGTGTTATTAATAACCAATTTACAAAATAAAAAATATCCTTTCTGTGTATAATTATACTTAATTCATTAAACACACCCTTATTCTTAAACACTAAAACAATTACAATTTGTATAACTTTATGTCAATTTATGGCGGCACAGTGTGTATAAGTTATCCTACTTAGTTTATTTAGTAGTCAGATTGTTTGTTAGCATACCTCTCACTTTTTCAACTTTCCTGTGGTCAGTGAAATATCTATACAGATAACACTGGTGTCGCTCACGGTTGAAAGTTCAATCAGCAATATACAGCAATATACCTCTGTCCACCAGAGGGCAGTCTCCAAAAGCGGAAATACAAGGAGAAACCCAATGGCGACTTTACAAGTGTAAAAATCCTGTTTATAGCCTGGTACAAAAGATGGCGCCATTCTCGAGAGCTAAGTTTTTACTACGTGACAACTCTGGGGTACTATGCAGTACGTTGTTTTACTATGCAGTAAAAGCCGAAAAGCTCGGATGTAACCGCCATTTAATTACCCTGTGGTAACGACAATATTGGTAAATAGGGGACCAATGGGCAGAAGATGTCCATAGTAATGCTGTCATTGATACAGACTTAAGCTCACCTTTTCCGCTAAGTGTGTACATTATTAAAAAGTGGTTATGAGCAGAGAGGTTTGTGTCCATGACTGAAAACCACACACACACACCCTCATATATGCATAACCTGTAATGCTCCCCCTGCTGCGTCATCTTGTCTATGTATTTTAAATGTGTCTTTTATTCAGTGTATGAATTGTGCTATATAAATAAAATTGCCTTGCCTTATTATTTGTAATATAAAGTGGCAATGAGTGCAACAGCAAGTGAAGCCTCTCTCCCCCTTCTTCTCCGTTATTGCCTCATTATTGCCCTGTGTTCTGGACAACACTCCAGGTTGAAGGTGGGATTAAGGTGGGGTTTCTCCAGGTACTCCGGTTTCACCCACCAACATAAAAAAAACAATAGTCTTGGAAGTGTCTTGTGCAAATACACAATTATGCCGATACCGCTCTCTCTCACCCAACTGTCAAACTTTCAATATAGACAAAAAGGCACAAAAACAAAATAAAACTAAGTCATGTTGATTATGTTCCACTGGAAGGGTTAAATGTAGAGATTGAATTCCCCCATGTGGATATTAGCACTTATTGTTGGTGTAATGCTTTGTAATTGAACAATAGATTGTTACAAATACTCAGTTGTCTGGTCATAATATATATTAGTTAAAAAATGGATATTCATCAATTTGTTTTATATTTAAAGCATAACATTTAACGTGTTTTATTTATAGGCTTATAGGGATCCCAACTGCTATTACAGCAAAACCATGCTGCTTAAACACCATCTTTTTATCTATCTAGTAAAAGTTAACAGGACGCAGTACATGCTTCCACCACATGGTGTATTGTTTTTTTCTTGTCACTTTTCAAGCTGGTGATTGACAAAGTCCTATTTTACTTTGTTGTGCACATATACAGTTTTACACACATTCCTAAAAAATAAATCCATACCTAGAGATACTCAAAGTAGGGTGGCACTGTAGAGTTCCAGCATAAAAAGAATATTTGTTAAAGGCCAGCAGTGATACTAACATTTTCAACAAATGAGCCAGATCTTGTTCCTGAGATCGTTTATGAAGCCCCAGATATGAAGGTTTGATGTTTGACTGTGAACCTCATGCTGTCTGCCTGCAGGCTTCCTAAGCACCGGTGACCAGGCGGCTAAAGGGAACTACGGCCTTTTGGACCAGATCCAGGCTCTGCGCTGGGTGAAAGAGAACATTGCAGCGCTTGGAGGCGATCCGGGCCGGGTGACTGTGTTTGGCTCTGGGGCTGGAGCATCCTGCGTCAGCCTCCTCACGTTGTCTCACTACTCTGAGGGTGAGTGAGGGAAAGGCTGTATTTATTCATTTGAAACATTAGGTATGAGTAATATCTCTTTTTACAGATATAAAAGGTCTACAAAGTCCCAAAGGTGATCCCTACTAAAGAACTCCCTCAACTCCCAAAATGGGGACTGAATTTTTGGTGGGATTTTGCGATGTCACAAATGACACAGACCTGAACATCACTGGTCCAGGCATTTAACACATTCAGCCAATAAGCCATTAAGAAAAGAAGTGGTCCAGTCACAACAAAGAGGTCCCACTGACCAATCAGAGCTCACTGGGATTAAAGGGACAGACACTGAAAAAGCGTTTTTCACTCAGAGGCTATATTTAAAAAATATATATTCAATTTAAATTGAAAAGACACTGACACATAAACAATTATAATAAACAATAACACATTATAACTAAACAATAATTAAATATAAGACACAACAAACACATCAAAGTAGGGAGGTTATAGTACAGCGCAGTCAGTATAATCACACCATTATACATTATAACACCAAATCTCAAAAGAGTAAATTACAATATTCAGACTGGTGTCGCTCACGGTTGAAAGTTCAATCAGCAATATACAGCTATATACTTAATTCATTATACATCAATGATTTATTGACAGATTGAGTGTTTGTGGGTCTTGTTTGAATGTGTAAGTGTGTGTTTGGTGGTAGTCAGAGGCTATCTTTCTTGCCCCAGAGGATATAAAAATCCTGTGTTTGTGTTTTAATTGAGAATCTATTTATTTACAGATTTTCTTAGCAGCCCAAAAAAAAATTCTTACAGTTTATAATTTGATCTAGATTGAAGCTGAGCAGCCCTGTTCTCCAATAAACAGCTGGACATAGGGTGAGAATGAATAAATGTTTTTGTAAAGTATAATATTAAATATAGTATGCCGCTTGAAACAAAAAGAATAAGGGCTCTTTAAAACACTCAAATAATTACTTTACTTCACTTGCCCAATACAGACGTTTGGCCTTAATTTGCGCAGAACCCTTTATATATTTTTTTACCCTTGTTATGTGTAGAATAGATAAACCTTTGGCCGATGATCTAAGGAAACCAAAGCTGTACCATTAAAGGTTTCTAACATCTAAGGAAGACTTCGGGCTATTATTTACAGGTTTTTAAGTCGGAATGTTTGAAAGCTGTGAATAAAACAGTCTACCTCTGACTCATGCAGCTTAAAGCCTTAAGATTTTCTACTGTTACCTCCTTCCTGCTTGATCTTGGCTGTGTATTCATGACCTGTAAGTCTTTTGATTAATGCAAAGCTACAACACGGTGGCTTTGGGAGCTGTGAATCTGTTTATGCGTGCAAATGTGTTGTGGAACCAAAGGAGTTATGTTAACTGAGCATGTGTGTGACTCTATACATACAAACAGATACTCTTGTATTTATTCCACTGTGTCTCCCAAATAAAATGTATTTTTAGACACATTTCTGCTGCAGCAGTGGGATCTGGGTCAGGTCAGCACGATGCGCTTTTAGAGATGGGGTCTGTTTAAAAGAAAGAAATTAAACTTATCATAATCAAAATAGCTAATGTTAAAAACAAACCTAGTATTGATTCAAACCAGTTTTAAATAAATAATAGTGTTCAAAAAAGGTTGATTGTGTGAACAAACCCGAACCCCTGCCTCCCACACTTTCACACCCGGACTTTATCCTTCAGGGACCCTAGTTACAAGTCCTGTGGTGCCCTGTTGTGCACACATTTACATTGTAGTCTCCACAGTGAGTTTTTTATTTATTTATTAATATATATATATATTTATATTTTTGTTTCCCCTCTATTTTCCCCATGGGAAAAATTCCGAGTCAGCAGCCACCAGTCCTAGTCACCAGGGGGGCGCCCAACATGTTTTTGATGTTCTCGTGGCAGACATGAAACATCTGCTGATGTTTTGAACTTTTCTTGTTTGTTTGTTATTTGCATAATCTTTTTTTGCATACTCCCCTTATAATGTAGATTGTATTTTATTTTGTGTGTTTTCTTTTGTTTGTCTTTTGAAATACTCAAAGACTGTGCGGATTTACCTCTCTCCATGTGTGTTCTTCAGACTTGTTCCAGCGGGCTATCATCCAGAGTGGCAGTGCTTTAGCCAGTTGGGCTGTCAACTACCAGCCCAGTAAATACGCCCGACAACTGGGTGAGAAAGTGGGCTGTGGGGTGGAGGACAGCACCCAGCTAGTGGCCTGCCTCCAGGGCCGGAGCTACCGTGAGCTGGTGGAGCAGAACATTACCCCGGCCAAGTACCACACCGCCTTTGCCCCGGTGATTGATGGAGACGTGATACCGGACGACCCACAGATCCTCATGGAGCAGGGGGAGTTCCTGAACTACGATGTGATGCTTGGGGTCAACCAGGGTGAGGGGGTGAAGTTTGTGGAGGGCATTGTGGACTCTGAGGACGGGGTCTCCGCAGAGGACTTTGATTTCGCCGTGTCGGACTTTGTGGATAGTCTGTACGGATATCCAGAAGGACGAGACACGCTGAGAGAGAGCATCAGGTGAGACGGGTTAGAGCAACCCTAACTACCTTAACCCCAGTTGTTGACCTAAACCAGGGATAAGACTAAGACGAGACTAGGCATGGTGTAAGATTCTGACAGTATGATACCCTTGAGGAAAAATATCAAAGCTTGACGGTATCAAGGTATTGCAAACTCAACTATAGATGTTTTACTTTTTAAATGTGACACATGCCAATGTTTCAGTTTTTGCAAGTGTTAAATACACAGGACCGTGCAATAATCATTTCCCCCCAAACTTTATCTACAGTAAATACATTTTTTTTAAATATTTTGACAGAGTCTGTTTTGTTTTTCTGGTATCTTCAGCCCTAATTAAAAGAATAACTTTTAAAGAACGGTATTAGAGATTTGGAAACAACAGTATACCTTGAAAGCGTCCCATGTTTAGGCAAGACTTTTAGAAAATAGGACTATTGATTTTCATACCCTAAAAATAATACAACAAACCTTGTCAGCAAAGCTGGAGTACACAAGCCTCATTTTTGGGACGTGAACCTTACTGACTCCACATGGACTTGGCATTATTTTGCTATAAACTAAATTATTTAAATGAAACTTACCTGTAAGCAAAGGGGAGGTATAAAGATCATTGTGCAGTGATATTTTTTTAAAACTAAACTAAACCTGTAAATGGGTTTGAAGAAATCAATAATAAAAAATATATGCTATAAGCATGTGAGTGTGAGGAAAACAGCATTGAATAGTTTGTCATGAAGTAGGCACAAAAATAACATTCCAATGATGTTCTCTGATGGTTTTCACCCACATAAGTATTCTAATTTGTAACTATAGTGACTTGACTTGACTTGGACTCGACTCGGACTAGCCTTTAGTGATTTGGAGACTTGAAAGTGGAAAACTGGTGATTTGACTCTAACACTGGTAGTGAGACCAACACTTTGAGGGACCAAGCACGACCAGCGCATAATTCTAGAAAACTGTTTTAATATTTAACAGGCCACTCGCAAAACAAGGACAAATATGAGAGGTCTGGTGGTACTTGGTGAAGAAGGCACAGATGGATTATCAGTGATTCAAAAAATATCACTAGAAATGAGCAATGCCCTTGCTTGTGCTAGAAGATTAAAGGGTTCCAGTCACAAAAATGATGTTTGAATAATTCAGGTGTGGTCTTGGTCTGTCTGGATTTAAAATCCAATGACCTCTGTGTTTGAGAATAGCATAAGGAAAAGTAAAGTTGTCTTTGAGTCTAAAAAAGTATCTTTAGAACACTTTAGCACACTTTGAGCATTGAGTACTTGAGTACAACAACATAATCATACACTCCTTATCTAATTAGGACAGAAGACTAGAGGAAGAGAGTTAAGAGTCTCAGGCTACTTCCACATGAATGTCTTTCTTAATATGGCATTAATAAAGAAAAACAATATGCAATATGCATATACATTATACATTGTATCCTTCTTGTAATCAACAAAAACAAACTGTAACAGCATGTAACTACATAGTACATTCATAATCCAATTATGTGTACTTACAGTCGAATGATAACACAAAAACGTTTTTTTTCACTCATTCACACAGTGTGTGGGTGAAGCCATTTATTGTCAACAAACAACTGTGTTTACGCTTTTTAAATCATAATGACAACAGAAACTACCCAAATGACCCTGATCAAAACTGTGGCTGAGTGGCAGAGTGGTCGTTCTTCAACCGGAAGGTAGGTGGTTCATACTGTTGTTGTGTCCTTGGGCAAGACACTTAACCCAGCTTGCCTCCAGGGGCTGTAACACGGGTAATTAGAAGCTCAATGTAAGTCGCTTTGGATAAAAGCATCAGCTAAATGAATAAATTTAAATGTAAATGTACCAAAGGAAGCCATTATCTATTTGCTTGTAATCAGTGTGTGTATAAAAGGTCAGTGAGTTTCTGGGCTCCTCACAGACCCTTGCATCTCTCATTCACTGCTGCACTGATGTTTCTGTATTCTGAGTCATGGGAAAAGCAAAATCTGAAAATGCCAATCAGTAGTGCTCAAACTCTAATTAAGAAGTGGAAAATGAAAAGGACAGGTAGACTAAAAATTTCAGCCAAAACTGCCAGGAAAATCGTTTGTAATGCCAAGAAAAAAACACAAATAACTTTAGCTGAAATACAGGACTCTGTCAAAAAAGTGGTGTGGCTGTTTCAAGGTGCACAATAAGAAGGCACTTGAAGAAAAATGGGCTGCATGGTGGAGAACGCCACTACTACGCAAAGGCCACAAAGCATCCCGTTTACAATACACCAAACAGTACAGAGACAAGCCTCAAAACCTCTGGAACAAAGTCATTTGGAGTGATGAGACCAAAATGTTACTTTTTGGCCACAACCATAAATGTTACATTTGGAGAGGATTCAACAAGGCCCATGATAAAAAGTACACCATTCCTACTGTGAAACATGGAGTTACATCGCTGATGTTTTGGGGATGTGTGAGCTACAAAAACACAGGAAACGGTCTAAATCGATGGCAAGATTGCAGCATGTTATCAGAAAATAATGCCTTCATTTATTTAGCTGACGCATTTATTCAAAGCAACATTGTACATTGTTCTACAGTAATTACCAGTGTTACAGACACTGGAGGCAAGGTGGGTTAAGTGTCTTGCCCAAGGACACAACGACATTATGAACTGTGGGGAGAATGGACGAACGCTCCACCACTGAGCCACTGCCGCCCCAAGTGGCTCAGTGGTGGAGGAAAATTTGCACTTATCAACTTGGAAGCTGTGCATGGGCAGCTTTACCATCTGAGAAAATAAATAACCTTCTTTACTACTAAACTAAACTACCACAAAATACTTTAAGCTGTCATTGATGTTAAAGGTGGCAATACACAGTATTAAGAACTGGGGTATGTAAACTTTTGATCAGGGTCATTTGGGTAGTTTCTGTCGTCATTAAGATTTAAGAAGAGTATACACAATTGTTTGACAATAAATGGCTTCACCCAAACTCTATGAGTGAAAGAAAATATTTTTGTGTTATTATATTAATATTCTCAGAAAAATTGCCCCCCAAAAAATTAAAAATTCTGCCAGGGTATGAAAAAGAGGTTAAGTAAAAGCATCTAGAACAAATGACCTGTTTGACTGCGAACCTTCACACACATCTGCCATGGTATGTAAACTTGGGCACAACTGTACATATTGTTGATGGGGTTAGGATTGTGGTATGTATGTATGTACTATGTAGTAGTAACCTTATTACAGTTTGTTACACAGTGTGTTATATTTTACTTAATGAAGTAGATGCCATGTTTGAGTATTTAAGCCCCTTATTGACTACCAGTGGTCCAAACAAACCTTAAACATTACAGTTGAACCACGCCTTGGTTCAGTTTACCAATGATCAGCTGTTTGGTCTGAACCAGTCCACTGGTGTTTGTATTTCACTAAGGATCATAATGCATTCTAATCAGTCTAAATTTCATACCGCATCGAGAAAAACTAAACTGGTTGGACACCAATCAGAGAGGATGAGTTGGCAAAACACTTAAATAAATGTGAATTTGAAGGTTTGAATGTCTACTTGTTTATTGTTCACAGGTTCATGTACACGGACTGGGCCGATCGTGATAATGCTGAAACTCGGAGGAAAACCTTGGTAGCCCTCTTCACAGATCACCAGTGGGTGGCGCCGGCAGTCGCCACAGCAGACCTCCACGCTCAGTACGGATCTCCTACATACTTCTACTCCTTCTACCACCACTGTCAGAGCGACGCCACACCTCCTGGGCCGACTCTGCACACGGGGACGAGGTAAATACAACAAAAATGTTTGTGCGGTTTTGTGGCTGTTTTTTTCCAAATTTTGAAAAAACTGCAG
Source organism: Neodontobutis hainanensis (assembly GCA_024349245.1). Lineage (NCBI taxonomy): Eukaryota > Metazoa > Chordata > Actinopteri > Gobiiformes > Odontobutidae > Neodontobutis > Neodontobutis hainanensis. The sequence continues at coordinate 69,673 of JALDNG010000728.1, forward strand.
TAGCTATTTAAAGTTATTCAAATAAATTTGAAAAGGTTTTATGGTTTTCTTGTTCACCTAATCACCATTGAACAAGATGGAAACTCTCATTGACTATGCCTGATTTTATTCAAGTTCAAATCATTTATTCATTCTCGCGGCCTGAACAAATTTACATGGAATAGTTGGGAATTTGCTTTACAGCGCTTCCTACAGAGTAAACAGTAAACCTCTGGGGGATTGGCAAAAGTTTTGTTTTTTAGAATTTGACAAAGAGTGAAATGTCGTCCAAAAGCACACATCCAAAATGTGACAATGAACAAAATTTCCTGGGGTCCATGTGCTGCTGGGTATCACAATGATGACCAAAAACATCATATTAAGCCACTTCTGAATACACATTTTGCTCACCCTAACCCTTTAAACAGGAATGAACAAAGTCAGAAAAAAATATTTTAAATGAATCATAACCATTGCCACAGATTTTACATTTAGCCCCTGTAAAAATGTAGATAAGGCACTTCTGGATTTCTGTGCATTGACAAAGAAAAGTTTTATGGTTATGTCCCAGTTAAAATAAATAAGACTGCAGTAATTAACAATATTAGAATATTACAGAAACTAATCAGCTACAGAGTCAGAGCTTTGTGCTGTATGGCCAGTTAAAACAGTACCAACTGCACACTGAGCACATGAAACATTGCCAACAAGTAAAACCAATGATGAAAAGCCTGTTGTTTTTTTGTTTTTGTCTCCAATTTTTTTTGGTTTCCACTTCTGAGAAAACATTTAAATACAGCCTTTTGTCTTTATAGGGCAGTTTTAATTTATTTTTGGATAACACTGGACAACTAATTCTGGAGTTTTATAAGCACAAAAAGTGTATTTAAAGTCTGAAACTCATAAACCGGACACCAGTGTTAGATGCCCTCTCATCTTATTTGATTGTTGAACGAAAACAATATCTTCTTCGCCTTATCTTATCTTACATTATCTTGTATAAAATTGCCCTTTTTTGTTGCAACAATTCAATTCAACTTTATTTTAAGCATGTGGTTCAATAATCATAAAATAAAGAATACAAAAATACAAAACAAAGTAAAATAGACATTTCAAAAAGACTGATGTACCCGTTGTTGCAATAGTGTCATTGAACTAGAGTCAAAGTCTGGTCTAAAGCTAGTGTATTTCAGTGTGTATATCCTATCTAGTCATTCCTTTTTACTCTACACTTTATTTTTAGCTTGGATCTGTCCTATTTAACTCTGTAATAATCATGTCCTGGAAAAGCCCTTAAAACTGACCTCCACAAAAGCATGAGAGCCCTGCTTGTATAATCAAGCGGTAAATTCAATGTGTGTTTTTGAAGAAAAGATCAGCCCAGAGAACTGCAGCTCAGATCATATTAAAAGTGCTGAGTTATGCTTAGACACACAGGCCTGTTCCAAATGCTTCATCAGTAAACATCAAGCAATTCACTAAAGTGGAGTTTATGATGTTGCAACTTTAAATCTGATCTGTTATGAGGATTATAATTTACGACTATATTTGTGTTGTCAGCTTATGGAAGTGCTTTTATTGCTATTTTTGGTTTGTACCGACTTGTCTTGGATTCCTATGCTCATGCGTTGTGTGTCATGAGCCAAATGAGAGCTGTTTGATTCAGGTCCAGGTGACTGGGGTAGACTTCAGTGAATTTAATGACCTGTGCTGAATCCATCTGCAGCTGATGCACAGTCTGGCTTTCATACAAAGTCAAATCTGCTTTTTACATACATGTCTAGACTTGTGTTTCCCGGACTGTGGGTGGGTTAGGTCACAGTCAAATTTATTTGGGTCACAAATTTCCCACTTTTGTTTTTCCAAAGCCAGTGATGTGCAAAGATGTGTGACCCCGAATGGCAAACAGTAAACTTTGGATTGTAATCAGACAAACACAGAGTCTCACTGTTGACTCTAACACTGTTCTAACTGTTGTGTGTGTAGGTGCCCTATGTGTTCGGCGTGCCCATGGTGGGACCCACTGACCTGTTCAACTGTAACTTCTCCAAGAATGACGTGATGCTGAGCGCTGTTGTCATGACTTACTGGACCAACTTTGCCAAGACTGGGTGAGCTGTTTAAATCCAAACTGAAAGCTCAAACAAAGAATGTGTCTTAGTAAATACCATTTCACTATTACGTTATACTAATAGTATACCACACTTGAGAGTTTCTAAATCTGGTAAAGCTTTGAGAGCAATAACTGCATTATGAAGCGATATCATATATCATATTTGAGTTTTGGTTCATGTAAATTAGTCATTGATTAAATAGACCCTGTTTAATATGTTTTAAATACAATACTTAAGTTTCTAATTCCTGGGACCTGTCACTGGATAAAAGCTCCTCTTGGATCACTTATGACTATTCTCTGATGTACATTAAAGCTAAAGAAATTTGTCTTGGTTTGTCCCTTATAGCCAGGGATAACAGCTTATTGCTCCCTGGCTAAAATGACAGTCTGTACACTAAATCAGAGCAGCACAAAACAGTGTGTCTTGTGTTCTCAAATCGGCATTTTGGGGGTCATTCAGTAGTCATAGTCATTCAAAGGGAACAGATTCATCAGCTTTTTTCATCATTTACACATTTTTGTAAATTTTTGTCCTTATCTTTTTTTTTGATTTGGTGATCATTATGGCTGTGTTACAACTTGTGCAATAATTTCTGCAGAAGTTTTTAGTGGTTGAAGAGATTTATGCAGAATAAAAAACAGATATTTTGATAATTTAATAGCAGATATACATTTTTGGCTGGAAAATTTCCACCAAGATTACAAATCTATTTTGCGGAAGTCTTATTTAAGTTTTGTAGCTTTAACAATGTGCATGCTACTCTGTCAGGTCTTAAAACCACTCATTTATAACTCGTTCTCATGGATATATTATAAGAACAGGATCCTGAATTAATAATGAATATTGCTCATTGGTGCAGCCCACCCAAAACGTCTGGGCACTGGGTAGGATAGTGCTGTAACGCAAGAATAAAAGTAATTCTTTAGTAAATGTAAGGATTTTTATTCTAGAATGTCTTGATACATTATAAACAATACAAAATCTGAGCATTTTGATACTTGTAGGGGCCGCATAGGATCTTGGCGGTGCCTTATTCAGATCTTATTATACATCCATGGTTGTTCTGCTTAAGTCCAGCAGCAGTTAGTTTTCAGAATCCAATGGCTTGTAGCTTGTAGCCCATTGAGTAAATCATATCTTTTCTTACAGTGAGTTCTTTACTCCCTGACAGCAAACACACATACGTTGACGCTTGCCAAAATAATGTTGCTAATAAATTTAGTCCAATATTCAATGTATTACACTGTCTTCCATTGCCATAATGTGCACTCAGCTCAAGTAATTTGTGATTTTTTTGGGCAATTTTTCAGAGAATATGAATAATAACACAAAAACCTTAATGGTTAGTGTTTGGGTGAAGCCATTTATTGTCAAACAACTGTTTACTTTTTTAAATCATAATGAAAACAGAAACTACCCAAATGACCCTGATCAAAAGTTTATCAGGAGAAGTGATTTTGGCCTGATAACATGCACAGAAAATGACACAAACTAAAGGCCACTAAAGGTAACCATCCTCACCTGTCACCTATTTGCTTGTAATCAGTGAGTGTATAAAAGGTCAGTGAGTTTCTGGGCTCCTGACAGACCCTTGCATCTCTCATTCAGTGCTGCTCTGATGTTTCTGTCTGAGTCATGGAAAAGAAAAAGATTTGGCAAAAGATCTGCAGGAAAAGATAATTGAACTGTATAAAACAGGAAAGGAATATAAAAAGATATGGTCAGAGGAGGATCCTTGGCTAGTGAGGAAGTTAGGGTTCTGGGTGTGAGTTTTGAAATCCTTTGCACCACTAACATCTCAAACGTGCAGTTCATGCAAGACAGCCCAAGAATTTACAGGAACTGGAGGCTTTTTGGCAAAAAAAATGGGCAGCTTTACCATCTGAGTAAATAAAGAGCCTCATCCACAACCACCACAAAAGACTTCAAGCTGTCATTGATGTTAAAGGTGGCACTACACAGTATTAAGAACTGGGTTATGTCAACTTTTGATCAGGGTCATTTGGGTAGTTTCTGTTGTCATTATGATTTAAAAAGAGTAAACACAATTGTTTGGCAATAAATGGCTTCACCCAACCACTAACTATAAGTGAAAAAAAGGTTTTGTGTCAACATTCACATTGTCTCACAAATTTTTCTAGGTTATGTACTTTGACCAATACATATTAAATATTATGTGCAGCTGTGAAAGAATGAGCTGGAATCATCCTGTGCAAGCTGATTGAAGAGTGCAATGAGGGAGGACTTACTTCAAAAGAACATCCAGCCTCAGAGACATGACGTGAGCCAGGAATGATGAATAAATTCAAGAACATTTAACCTTTAATTAGAATCTTATATATTATGTCTTTTAAATAACAAAGGAGCTTCAGTGTGACTCAAAAGTCTATTCATTCCTCTGCAGATGTCTTTCTCTTCTTGATACCTAATCTCTGTAAAAGAAACCTGAATACAAATGCGCACAGGCCTTTTAATCCCATTTCCAAACATAAAGCCCAACGGCTGTCAGCTCTTACCCGCTTGATTCATTGTCAGTGAACACCTCCGATTCTGGCAACTCAATTTTGTTGCTGTTACGGCAGACAGCTCACTCTCCATTTTACAGGAGCAAATCTCTTCCAGTCTCCAAGAGGCAGCCAAGTCTACGGTGTCATGGTGAAATATAGGACTTTATAGGACGCCAGTGAAGTTATCTTTATATTGAGTTGAACAGTAAAAAAGGGGGAAATAATAAACAAATTAATATTAGGGTACAAATAAAAAATGTATCATTCTATCATATAATTCAGTTTTCATAAATGATTCATAAACAGTTATCCACACCAATTATCCTTGAACAGAGCCTGATTTCTAAAGTGAACAAAAGAGTGCAGTCTAATTTTGGCCCGAGTGTGTACGCAGGTTCTCCGTCACCTCACTGTTTGACAGGGCCTTTCTTCTTTTGCAAAAGGAGCAGTCTCCTTGAGTGGAGCCAAGGTAATGTCCTCAGAGCAGAATGAACGACTGGCTCATGTTTGATTAATTCTTGTACTTGTACAGCAGGTGCTTGGAATCCTTGAATTTTAATGTTGTGTCAAGGCTTTTAGAGTGATGGATTGATATAAAGTGCCTAAAAACGTTTGTGAGCTTTACAAACTTAGGGGAACGTTAACTAAGGGCAAGCACCACCTCAGTACCTGTTTGGGGATAAAAAACAGGACTTTCTAGGGCCCTGTCTGAAGCTGGATCAGGAGGTTAGAAGTAGTTCAGGGTTGACCCTGGGTTTTCAGTATCACGAAGCTGGTTCACGTTATTTGGAGGTAGGTCACTGTGGTAACTGTTTAATCCTTTTCAGCAGGTCCGTTAAGACTCGTTCTGAAGACCCAGGGACTGTTGCTATATGAGACTAAAGTTAGCTCTCAGATGTATAACTCGCAGTCTGAAGTCACAGTTCTGTCAATATCTGAAAATGTTCGTGATGACAAAAAAATGTTTTTATCAAGAAATTTGAGTAAAAACAGGATTTGTTGCATAGCACAGCATTAAAACAAAATACTTGATTTGTAAAAATTACACTTGTCCTTTACACAAAGCAAATATTTGTATTTTAGATATGTAATATCTTTAAATTTAAACTTAAAATGATCACAATATGACTTATGTAAAAAAGAGGAATTGTGATCTGATTTTATTGTGACGATGGCATGGGAGACACTGTAGTATGACATTTTTGCCAAATGGCACACATCGTTCCCAGGAAGCGAAATATTTACTGTGCAGGGTTTGGGGCTAATCTGACAGAAGTTAATTTCAATACTGTCAAGTCACATAACTCAAAACTGCAGTGTCACTTTTAACAGACATACAGAGCTGAGAGCAGCTGTGTTTACCTCGTGCACTGTATGCACACACCACAGATTACAGTGAAGCACTTTTTTACTTTGTAAACGCATTAGAACCTGACAGGTTTTTTTTTGGGCAGCAGATGTCATTTCTCTTTTCTGTTACAAAGTATGTCTGCTCTACCAAATAACATGCTTTAAAGATGACTACACACTTTAGTGGGGTTTACATAAATGTCTGCAGGGATGTTACTTATTCTTCATGTGAAGCTGTATAAATACTCTGCTCTTCTTTTCTTCTCCTCATTAGTAACTATGGAAGTATGTAAACATTGATAAAACCTTTCTGCCAAGTACAAAGAACTGTTTATAATTTAACATTTGCTTACCAAATGTATTTACTCCCTTTGTTTTTCCAAGTTTGGAGAAAGAAATCACTTTAAACCCTTCAGCAACACGGTCAGAGCTCAAAAGAAGCTCAATTCCAGATCATCATAAATGAAAATATATATATACAAATAGTAAGTAACAGATTGATCTTTGATCTGCACGGCTCAACATGCACGGATTATATTAAATTTTTTTAACAATTGCAGAGTGAAAAAGTCAAGCAGTCATGCTGACATGACTAATCAACATGCTCCGTGGCTAATGGAGGAGCAGAAGAACTTGAAAAGGCATTTAAATCACATGTACTACTGTGGTAGTTCTAGCTGTCAGTCGAAGAAAATGAAGTACGCATTTACATTGCATTGTACAGTAGCACATGTGATGCATTCAATTACAGCTGGTATATCCAAAACTTTACAATATAAAGCTGTAATATCTTGTTTTTTATCAATAAGCTGTCACACGTTCTTGTGCAGTATCTCCAGTATTTTGTCTGGGAGAACTTTCATCATAAATTACTGCATGGTTCTCTCATGATCCACCACATACAGTACATCATAACAGACAGTAACCATAGCCTGCTTAGCAAAGGCCTAGAAAAGGGCTCAGATTAAATCTTAATCAGGAAATGATAATATAATCTTGTTCAATATGTCTCTGGCTATACGTGCAAAAACTTTCTCCCTTTTTTTGCTGATCTGAAAAACTATCTGAGTGTTGACTCAGAATATGTAATGTGATCCAAACCGTGAGTTTTGTAACCTGTTGCACCAATAACAAATAGCGTTCCATTTAGCATATAACATCAATATATTTATGTGGGCCCCTAAATAAAGTTGACTCAAAAGCAGCAAATAGCGCCAAATTTTTAGGAGATGAAAAACACAAAAATTTGACAGCTGCCCAAGTAGGCCTTGTAAACTAGTGTACTTTTATTGAGCAAGGGTCCCAGCTGATGTGAAGGAGAGGGATTGGTGGTATTGGGCATTAAAATGAAAGAAGTCTGTTTTTATTGAGATGACTGATGCTGGTTGGCTTGAGAGCACTTGCTGATGGAAGTTTGGTACTTCAAGGTCACATTTTCAGGTGTCCATCTTTAGTCATTACGGATAACCATAATAGTCCAAAATCATATTGTATGTGCATGTGTTACATGTGTATTGCTGTAAGCCTGAAAATGAGCTTCCAATTTGACTTTGAACCTTGTGTATGTTTTCTCATTTCACTTCATTTTTACACAGAAGTGTCACAATTAATCTTCGATAAAGGCACTTGCCAGGAGTAAAAAATGCATTTGGAGATCCAATTTATTCAGTTCAAAGTAAAAGTCGGAGCCTGCAGCTGCGGAAAATACAGTTGTATTCACAGAAAAACTCTTAAAAAGCCGACACGGCGCGCTGATAAGAGGATCTTTTATCTCTCAACTCTGACATTATATACGGGATAAAAGTAATTGTCGAGGACGGACCCTCTATCTCCCGTGCTCTCTGTGAGTAATTACCAGTAATTAATCCAATCGAGGCTCACTCCACCGAGACCTGTGCAAATTTACACAGACATCTCAACAACACATCACAGCGTACTTTTGTTTACCCCATTCCCAAAAAATAAGAAAGCATTTCTTTTTTTTTATGTGACTACATTAAGGCACTCCTAAACAGGCAGGTAATTAGAGCGAGCTGCAGTGCAAATTCACAGAGGAACTGTGTGGAAATCTAAGCACATTCTCAATTATATAGGGGGACAATTTGGTGTGAGAGCGCCTCATGGGGGTTATGGCATTCTGCGACAACTCAATTTACTGTGGAAGTCGCATTCCTCCCTGATGTATACTTTGTAAGCTTGTGTGTGGGCGTTGGGTCTTTCATGGTGGCTGATTTCTTGTGGTGCTGAAAAAGTGATTGACAACAGAGTTTAGGGCATTTCTGTGAAATCTTGCCTGCTTCTTTTCTCCTGGTGACAGAAGTATGTTGGGAAATGGAGAAATAAATAGAGAGTGAATATGTCATTTGTCAATGTATTTATGCTGTATGACACAAGGCGTCATATGTAATGATGACCAATGCCAACAGACCCGCTCCTGGGCTGATATTGGTATACATTGACCTGGGCTTGTGTCTGTTTCGTAGCCTGTTCATACATCCTAATCTTTTTTTCTGTATAAAGAATTAGTCTGGCCCCTCTTGATTCGTGTTTGAGTTCCAGGTGGTTTATAGAAGTGGACACAGATTCAAAAACCTCTGAATGCAATTGAGACATTCAAATTTTAGGTAAATGGTTCTGACTGAGGTTTGATTGATTTTGGCAGAAATTGTTTAAATGGAAAGGGTTCCAGACCCACTTAGGTGAATGGGTCTGGCTGGCCAGGCTTACTGTTACCTGAGGTTACCAACTGCTGTGTGAATAGCTTGGTGCAGAAGCCCCAGCAACTGCTGTTGAGTGATTGCTTTACTAACAGAGTCAGTAGGCAGGGAGTTCAAAGTTTAGAGATATAACTTGGTGCAAATAAACGAGCTTTAAACGTGGTCAGTAAAACCCGGGGTGATGTGCCTATTAAACCCAGTGAGAAGCCTAGCTGCTGCGTTTTGAACAAGTTGGAGGCACGAGAGAGACTTGTTGTCCAGACCGGTGAGGAGGGAGTTCCAATAATCAAGTCGGGAGGAGATGAGTGCATTTCTGACTTTATGGAGATCAGGGGGAGTAAGTGTTTTCTTTAGTTTGGAAATGGAACGTAAATGAAAAGAGCAGTATTGGGTGTTTTTTAAAGTGAGGTGGGAATAAAAAATGCCTCCCAGAGGAGTGGAGAGTGGGCAAAGGTGATTCAGAATATGGTGGATGGACTTCGGAGGGTTGACAAGAATAGCTTCAGATTTGGTGAACTTGAGTTGGAGAAGGTTCTGTGCGATCACTGAAACACTGGAGGGGGCAAGTCTAAGGAAAGAATAGCCAGTGTTTTTATAATAACGGCAATACATACTGCATAGCCTTTTAGTGAATTTTAGTTGTATTCAGTGTACTCAGTGTAATGTAATATTCATGCCTTTTGCTTCTGCTGGGTTGTATGAACATGGCTCATTGTGATTTACTGAAGGCTTTGCTGATCATGTATTGTTAATGAGCGTGGAGGTAATTACCAGCAGCTATTTCACCATTAGCTGTGGAGCTCTTGTTCGGGTGATTAGAGTCTCACTTTGTTTTCTCATTCATCGACACGTTTGAGCTGATTGCGGTTTCATTATGGCTCAGTTATTTTTGTTTTGGTGTGGTCGGAATTTCAAAGTAAGGTCTGGCTCACAGCTGGAGGCCTGGTCCATACTAATGAGCTTTGATTTTAAAACGGTGTTGTGGGATAAAAGAAGATTAAAATGTTTTCCTTTCAACTTATTGTTTTTTTCTTTAGAAATGATGACAGTGCATTTAAATAAGTAGAGATTTGGTGCTGCAACACAAGTTTTCAAAGTAAAATGAGGCCAGTAATTTTGTCTATGTTTTCAGTTTCCAAAGTTTAGTGTTTCAAAAATGATTAAGTAGTATCATAGAGACAACATCAAAATGCAGCAAAATCAAGGCATTTCAAATAGAAATAAGAATAGAAAAAAGCATTGGTGTAGACAGAGCCTTCTTAACAAACATAAACAATAGGTTGATTTTGAAAACCATTACCTATTGAAAAACATGAATGTGCTTGAACAGTTCAATGCAAATTGTTGGTTATTTGTATAAAAAATAAAAGTTTGTGACAAATATCTGAAGAAGTTTAGGACTGTAGATAGTTTAAAGCCTCTACAACAGATAAAAAATCTGTAGCCTGCCTCACATATCTGTTTGCATGTACACAAATGTATGCTAATGTGACTTCCATCAGTCACGCTCTTCTTCATAGCACATCTTGAGGCTGTGTCTTGTTGAGGTTGATGTCTTTTTAGCTTGTGATTGATGCGTCACTTTCTGACATGCATTGTGATTAGGTTCGACTCCCGGGCCAACTACTACACAGATTTGTTGAACTATTCGAGAGAGAGTTTATTTTGAGAATTAAGATGTAATGCCAGGTTTGATAGATTGTTGTTTGATTTTCAGGCTGCAAAGTTTATTTTTTGCTTACCAGGGATCTTTTAACCTCTGTAAATGATGCACACCCTAGATTGTCAGCACCCACCATCAATTAATAACCAGCAGAGTATGAGATATGGCCTGTCCATAAATTAATGATGGGTGTATTTTTTTTTTCCTTTATCAAGGTGCCTCTCAGTGAGATGTTCAGGCTAGAAGCCGTTTGCAATACAGTAAATAATGTAACATTTTTAAATTATAAATGTATATATTTTAAATTCATAAAAGTAGACATTAGATGTTGACATTAATGTCTAACAGTAGACATGAAATGCAGGGACTTGTATATCAAGAAAAAAATACTGACTGCTACTGACATTTGTTTACATTTGGCATTCAGGCAAACTCCCTTTGACACTGCGTTAGAGTTTAAAGCCTTTCAAAAGATTATTTGATCCAAATAGCACAACAGCACCAAATAATTCCAAGAGATGGTAAACAGTAAAGCAGCTGTGTAAATGTGTAAACTTGGGCTTTCTGCTCTGGTCACATCAGTTTATCTACAATGTGTCCTATGTCATATTCTGGAAGAACTGTCAAGAACTGAAAGGTGACCACCAACCACATGTATAAAAAACAGAAGAACATTTGGCTCTGATTGGACATTTATGTCAAGGGACTTATTCTTTATGTCTGTATGACCTGCTCTGGCCGTACACTCCTCAAGGTCAAGGAGAGCAATCACTTGATGTTATCCCAAAATCAAAGAGAAAACTGCCAGGTGACCACACTTTCTCAGTTGCTGCTCCCAAAATATGGAATGAGTTGCCTTTGCACCGCAGACTGACTGATTAGTTTGCTCAAATCTCACATCTTATCATTTGGGCTTTTAACTGAGGCTGAGACATTGGCATTTATTGTTATTGTACCTTTGCTTTATGACATTCGGTTTTATGTCTGTTGCCCTAACTCTGTTTTTATTTCTTTTATGTTTTATTTCTCTTGACATATGCAATACTTTGGCCAACTGTTGTTTTCAAAGGGATCTATTGTCAGTCAGTATAAACTTTTGACTAAGAGAAAATATTTCATGCCGTATCGGCCTTAATAAGGATTCTGTTTGTGTTTCTGTAGTGATCCAAACCAGCCTGTTCCTCAAGACACCAAGTTCATCCACACCAAGCCCAACCGCTTTGAGGAAGTGGCCTGGTCCAAGTACACGCCTAAAGAGCAGCTGTATCTGCACATCGGCCTCAAGCCCCGCGTCAGGGACCACTACCGTGCCACCAAAATCTCCTTCTGGCTCCAGCTGGTCCCCCACCTCCATCACGTAAATGAGTTACTCCAATCTGTGTCCTCCTTCACTCACAGTCCGTCTCCGCAGGACGACACACCGTTCTCCTACACAAAACGCCTGTCCAAGATATGGCCCCCCAGTAGCACTCGTCATCCGGGCCCACAGCCTGGGACCCCACAGCCACCAGAGTCCGTGCTGGGACAGGGAGGAGAGGAGAACAGGGTCCAGGTCCCGAATGAGGACTATTCTACCGAACTCTCGGTGACCATCGCTGTGGGAGCATCTCTGTTGTTTCTGAACATCCTGGCATTTGCTGCGTTGTTGTACAAAAAAGACAAGCGTCGTCTGGAGCACCGCAGGCCACGCCCACTTCCACCGCCCAGACGGGACATCACAGCTGCTGATGTGGCCGCCCACCTGCAGGGAGAAGGGCTCATGTCCTTACAGGTGAGAAATTACTATGCAGTGTTTGGATAGTATTCATTTTGTGTTATTTTGACATTTTTGAGCTCAGTCTGGGAGTTGTAACTATGTGGGTCCTTCCACCTGCTTGAAATGGATTTGGTAAACTGGTTTTAATTGGCTGTAAACTGATTATAAATGGTTCTGGATAGGCTTTGAGCGGTTTCACTTAGACTGTAAGTGGGGTTTAGAGTGGTTTAAATGGGTTCGATGGATGCAGACTTTAACTAGGTGTCAGCAGATATCACCAGATTGTCTCGGATGTAGTACGTTTTTTAAATAATTATAAAAAAGACCCACATTTTGGCAGTAGTGTCATTTTTGTATTCTTTCACATTTCTTTAGCGTTTTAGTCCAACAGCACACATTTGTTTTATTTACTGTCCATCAACTTTAAAATATTTTTCTATTTATTGTATTTTTTTTGCCAACCCAGATAAAATCCATCTCACACTTGGCTCACATTTTTGCTCCTGACCCAATGTTTGAAAACCACATCAAAAGTAGGGCATTTTCAAAATAGAGAGCTGTGAAAATGCAAAATAAATAAATGTAGCACCCCCAATCTGATTAAACAAGTCTGCCTGGGAGTGCAGGAGCTAAAATGGCATCTAAGTCTAGCACAGTTGTAATGATAACAGATAATCTGATGATTTAAAGCCAGTCACATTTACCTGCCAACAGCTTGTGTCCAGTGAACTGTAACTTCTGCAGCTGGTGTCTCTCATACTAGGTTTTCAGTGTCTGAGTATGAGTATGTGAACAAAAAGCACAATGCAGAGAGCTTTGGATGTCCAAGAAGGTAGAAAACTTATATAAATGCAGCCATTTTCCATTTAATTGTTGATAATTGTTCAGGCTCTCTGTTATTCGAGGATATAATTCTTCATTTCTTGCCAGTGGAGCAGCTGCCAGTGGAGTGTTTGTACCATCAGTGAGCATTATCAGTCGGAGAATATGTAGGAGTGCGCTCTGATGCGTTTGTCTGTGCGAGCTGCGTCCAATAGACCAAATTGCCTCCAACTGCCTGCGATTCAGCTGCTGATTTGGCTGCTTTAGAGCTCTGTCAGTTCCCTTGTGTTGAAATCTCTTATAGGCTGGCTCAATGTGAGATCTAGTTTATATCTGACAAATGGTGCTAATTAGCAATTGAGGCCTATAGTGTGTTACTGCAAAGCATGTTTTTGCTCATCTTGACACTTAATGACAAGCTGTGTGCATGTTGTTGAAATTATATAACCCTTATTGCTTCACTTGATTTTATAATGTGCACCAATGAAAAGATCATACTTTTCCAGAATGACGCAGTAAAATTATGAAGTTCAACTTAAAAATGAAAGTCAGGACACTGTTGCTTGCTGGCTTAAGAGGATGTTTTTTTTTAGTTTAAGACTATATTTCTTGAATGCTAAATATTAAGCTAACACAACATGAACATAAAGATGTTAGAAACTGGGACACACTTGAGGCTATGGTATAAAGGCAATGGTATAAATGAAAATGTTGATTATTAATTAAGAAATGCTGAGATGGGTTTTAATAGTCGAGTAATTTCATGTAGGCTATTAACGTCATTAATATCTAAGCAATGTGCTACAGGACAAATTTTTATTTTTTTATCCTGGAGATCACACAATTTATGAACTTTATTATTTCATTTGTTTGACAAAAGAATCCTTTGTCAGGGAGCGTTAAGCCTCAGACTAACTGGCAGTTGCCCTGGAAGCAAACTATGACTTGAAATGTTGGGATAGGCTACAGCCACCCTTGACAGAATAAACCAAAAAAAAAGGATAAATATTAAGATGTTTAGGAAAAATATGTTTTCAAAAATACCTTTCTATGTGGTTTATCGTCATCCTCTACTAATTAAATGTGACTTTTCCACAGGTGAAGCAGCTGGACTGTGATGCAGCCTCAGCCGATGAACGCAACAACACACATCATCACCACACCCTGGACACGCTGGACGCTCTGGACGGACTGGACACCCAGGACATCTACAGCACCCTGGACACGGTGCGCCTCACCTGCCCACCGGACTACACCCTCACCCTTCGCCGCTCGCCTGATGACGTTCCGCTTATGACCTCTCTGACCCCTGGCTCTCTACCTGTCACCCCTGGGTCACACCCTGTGACCCCAGCAACCCCTATGACCCCCATGACCCCTGCTTCGGTGGTAGGCATGCGGCACCCTCACCAGGGCTACTCCCACCACAGCCCCTACAGTAACACACACTTGCCGCACACACACATTTCGACGCATACACACTCCACTACACGTGTATAACCATAGAAACATATACACCAAGTATGGAGTTACAGTTGTGCCAAAAATATCAAAGTTTCTGATCTCTTGTTAAAACAATATTTGGTCATATATTTCGGCCTTATTTTATTTTATTTATTTAATTTTTTACTAATATCAACAGTCAGGTTTTTTAAGGCAGATAGTTTGAGGAGATGTAGGAGATTAGACTTTTAGAAAATTTTTCCCTCTGGGACAAGAAAGTATATTTGAATTAACTTGTATAAATGTAATGATTAAACTATTTTTTTTGCATAACTAAATGTTGTAACACTTAAGCTGAATAGTAAGGGCTTTACATAATGTATTGAATAATCAATATAAATTTTAACATGGCCCCTTCTTGTTCCTCATTTACCAGATTTATTTTTTCCTATTAGTCCATTGTGATTTTGAATTTACACTGTCAGCTTTTACTTTTAAAGCTGCCTGACTTTTTCATTGCTCTAATGGAGCAAGAGATGTCAAGCTTACTTTTGGATTTGAAATTAAACTAATGCTAATGCTAAATGCATCTTATAATGCTTATGCATATGCATAATCTGTCCATCTGTTATTCAACCAATTTCAAGCCTCATGGCTGAGTTAATGAAACCTGAATGCTCTGCAAATCAAGGGGGTGGACCTTCACACCTGTCAATTTTTACATTACTAAGAAGAGTGTTGCTGTTGCCGTGTCATGCAAAAATAATACCCCTTTCCCCCTTTCTTTGACTTTTAAGGAAATTACTGCCATTAAAATGCTACATCCAGCTTTTTCTTAGTATTTTTGTCACGTTCCTTTTACCTGACTGAGGATCTGTTTGCTGCCTTCTATGCCTATGAGTTTTTTATGTTTTGTTGTTGGTAATTTAGCCTTTCTTAGAGGCAGCAGGAACAATGACAGAAAAAAATGCAAAAAAGAGGGGGAAAGAAATGACTGCCCTGTGATAAAGAACCTTCCAACACTCTCTCTTTCCTAACCTATGTCAAGTGAAAAAGTCAACAGCATCTATTGAACTGAACTGCTGTCAGTGTAAAAGTAGCTAAATGGAAGGCAACACCAAAATTTGACCTGAGCAGGAGGTTTGGACTAGCAATGCTTAAAATTGAAGAAGTCTAAAATAGAAAACTAGCAATTTATCAAAAGAGACTGCAAAGTGAATAATAGATTATCAAACAGTTAAAGACGGCATTAGAATTGGTTGGTAATTTGCAGCAGTTAAAGGTTGTTTTGCAAATTTACTTTAAATATGACTTTACTTTTAAATGAATAAAACTAAGGTTGATATTTTTGTCACAGATTGTTTTCCATAGAACACAATACATGACACAAAAGACTCAAATACCTCTACTAATTACCCTGCAGGATTGTTACAGAAGGAAAGGCTAAGGGACTTAAACTGTGACAGGATGGAGAGAGTCAGCTGTGTGTTGCATGATGGGAAACTGAGTCCAAAGCAAAGCCCAGGAGATGCAGTTCTATGCATCGTTCTCTCCGAGCAGAGACATTCATTGTTGGTTTAAAATACTGAATTTGGACTCTTCTGCTTTTTCTACATCAAGTGAGAGGAGCCCTGTGAACAGTTTGGGTTACATTTGGCATATTTTTGGAGAACTGACAAGAAAAGAAGACACATAGACTGCTGATGTCGACTTGAACAACCTGTGAAATGTGAATGTAGCATTTTTTTTTCATTCAAAATATCAAACGGCCCAATCTGCCAAGGATCAAAATAAGCCGAGGAGAAAATTTTCAGCTCAAGATATAGACGTCAAAACAGGCAGAGACAGGAAGAGGGGATTAAAAACATTAGCAGTGGGAAAAGTTAGTCAGGTGGTCGATTTCTTTGAGAGGGATTTAACAGCTGCAAGAGTTAGACTGAGCGATACGGAAAAACACAAAAGGCAAAGAGCGCCAAGAGTCAGGAATTAGCTTGACAGGCCTTTTGAAGTGATGCCAGACTTCCTGACGAATCACTCTTAACCAGCTATGTGTTCAACTCTTGTAAATAGAATGGAAAGATACAGATGAAATATTATGGTTTATAGCATTTACCTTGCTCTTGCATTAAAAATTACATGACTTATTTAACCACATTATTGCTTTCATTTCATATATTAATATATTATTGTATAGATGTCCTAAAGAGAGGCTGGTAGTCTTCGATCTCACCCGCTGTAGTATGTACACAGTACCTTTGTTTCAATTTTAAGGCTATATTTGCTATGCACAGTCATTATATGTAAGCAATTGTTTAGTAGTGTACTTTAATACCATCCTGTATCTTTGTTCGACCATAAAAAAATGAGCTAGTACTGTGTAGATAATGCAATATTGGTTTGACGATTGAGCACCAGCCAAAAACTATTCCCTCAACCCTTTTGGATTGTGTCCCATCCCTTTTCCCTTGTTTCTAAAAGTACCCATAAAACACTGAAAAATATCTTACCTTAATTTAGGAACTCCATTTATAGATAGGGTTATGGCTTCTAAATAATGGAATGGTCCAAAAAGAGTGCTTTGGGGTACTTCTGCAAGATGTATGTGGTATACAATAAGAAGGGAGTCCACAGTCATGCTGAAACTACCTATTGCTGGCTATAAAATTGTCCCTGCACTAATCAAAAGAATATGGCTTAGATGTATTTAATGGAGCTGTTTTGTCTGAAGGGTATACTATACTGTATATACACAACAAGATACTAGCCATACATAAGCAATGTATTCTGACATTTTCTAATCTAGGCTATGTCCATACTAATGCATTCTTTTTTTTGATCCATTATGTCTACACTGACAAATCTATAATAGCTTGGAAGGACAAAACAGAACAAGGGACATAATGTACGGTTCTCATTTGTAAAGTCAAAAGTCCGCTAGAGTGAGGAAGGGTGTAATATCAGGCCGAGGGTGCACCTAATTCTAAAAGGTATGAAGTGACCAATGTTGTGCCAGTCAAAGCCTTCCAGTCAGAATCTGTATCGGCTGCTGGAGCACTGTTGTTATGCTAAATGGGCATGTGTGATGTCTCCTAATGATTGGGCAGAATAAATATATCGGCTTGTGCTTCAGATGAACCTTCTAAATGGGCAGCATGTTTGTGTAATTTTATTTAATACAGTTGGAGAGTGTACAGTTTGTCAATTAAGAGTTCAAAATGTTTTAATTAGGGTGCAATGCAACTTTTTGCACACCAGTAAACTGTATTACATTAGCTGCCATTCCAACGATAGAGGGACGAGTGGTATGGGACGATTGGCACAGGTGTGGTACAGGTAACCCCTGAAGAGACTTTTGTGCTTCTAGAATAAAGACGCAGATAAATCCAGGTGTATAGTGGTGTGAGAGGCTGGAGGTGCAACCATGTGCAATAAACAAAAGAAGAGAATTGTTTTTGGTTTATTCACAGCTTTCTAAACTTGCTAAATTAGTTTTCCTAATTTTATGCTCATTCTTGCAGAGTAGACAGTAAATACACTGTGTTTATTTCACAAAGAACAAGATAAGGGCTCTTTCTGCGGTTTTCAGTTTTTCTTTTGATTAAAATTTTTGCCTAATAACTTTTGTAAGAAGGCATCTGGACGTATGTTTAAAGGTGAAGACATTTTGTTCCATATCAAAAGGACTTTGTTAGTTTCAACTGGTAATAGAGCTGAATTGTATATCCTTCAGAGGGAGGGGTTTAACCTGAGTCTACTGTGATTGGACAAGAGCTGATGAAAGCTAAAGTCTTGAATTTTTCAGTGTTGTTAGTGTTTGTATGGGCTGTGTTAATGCTGGTGGGGGAGGTGTTATCCTCCTGTGTTCTATTAGCACAACTACTCCCTTCAGGTGTTAATAGCCCTTTAGAGTGAAACTGTTTTGGTTTTGCTTTCAACATAAGATTGTGTCACATTCCACCTCCTCTGAGACAATTGTTCTAATTTCACAAAGATGGCTTCCTTTTCTCCTCTTTCAAACCACCTAGGTAGTTTCTGATGCAGTGTTCCTAGGTTTTAAGTGATCAGGGATGTTGTGTTTGTAAAAAAAAACATTTGGTCTTTTCAGATAAACCAGCTAAGGGATAACTATGCTCTTTCCTTTTGATTCTGGTTCCTGTTTTTTAGGTTTCTGTGTCCTCTTGGGGTATCCACAAGCTCTTTAGGCCATGACATGGTCTTTCCACTTCTGCTTCACTGCCTTGACTGCTTCAGTGGTGGGGATGCAGGTGAAGAGGGATGTGATGTTGTGTGAGAGAATTGTCTCATCTGAGTCCAGATACTTCCTTGTGTATTATGGTATTTTGGGCAGGACATAAGAGCAAGGACGATACAACCTGTGGTACAAAGGTTGCTCAATGAGTTGGTCTTTCTCAAGTCTCTACAGAGTCTATAACCTTCTTCTTGTAGACACTTGTTGGGTCTCTCCTCAGTGTCTGGTAGGTGGTGTCACTGAGTAAGCTGGTAATTCTGGCCTCGTAGAACCTCATTAGCAGTTTGGGTAAGCTCTCTGTCTCTATGGGACCTTTACCCATCTGTCCTGAGTGGGTGGTAGCTGGGCTAGAAACTCCACAGAATGGTAAACAATACTACACTGTTGGGACAACCAACATGCTACATTACTGTAAGCCAATTAGAGACACATTGTATCCCTTTTACAATAAAAACTTGCCGTGACTCTGATCCTTATTTATTTGTTTTAGACCTTATTCACAAGCATCTGTGACATATATTAATATTTTATTTATTCTCTGGGATGGCCCCAGAGTGTATACACTCAATTGCACGACTTCAGTGTGCACCATAAAACTCTAATGTAGACAGCACATTATAATATTGTTTTTTATTCTACACTGCAGTTTGAAATCTAAAATGCATTAGTGTGGACGTGGCCTAACTTTGGTGTGTCACTTGTTTGGCTGAAGCAGAATACATTTGTGAATAAATTGCCAAATCCCAACTAAGCCTTATATTTAACATGAACGATATTTTAAAATTTTGCTATCTTGACACATTTTGAATGATAAAAAGCTCCATTAGGTGATTTGAAGTGAGGCTGGAGGTTTGCTGACCCACATGCAGCCACAGCTCTGGTCTCACTTCTGTTTGTTTGTTTTACCATAATGAAGTTCATAAAATCCAATATTGAAAAGTCATGTAGCAGAGATGCAGCGCTCTTACAGCTGTCTCTGGAAATGACAAATGGTGTTCTTATCTGGATTCCATTAGAAAGGTAAAAATGCTGTCTCTGTGTACAGCCAAACCCAGACAAAAGGATCAAACTAAACTCACAGGTTTTGATGAAGCATTAGTTGTGTTTCCATTATTATGGTTTATTTCCCCTAAAAACAATTGCATTTATAATTGTTGATAGCACGGTAGCACGGTTGGGGTTTTTTGTCAATTTAAAATGTACTGTATGTATAAAGTGAAATGATAGCCTTTGCAATGTACATAAGACTTTTTTGAGGACAGAATAAGAGAAATTAAGGACTGAATTGTTTTAGAAAAGAAAGACATATAGAAAAACGGTAACAGTATTTCTTTATGACAGTCAAAGTCACAGTAATATCAACCAGTTATGCCGTTTTTTATTTTTATCATGATTTGTGATTAAGACGACTGCAGCTTTTGCAACTGAATTGGATAAAGTCAACACAAGCGCAAAAAGATTTTCCCTAAATGTTGCAGGCGCAGCTCTGTAAAATTTCTAAGTCCGGAGTTGAGAAAACAAAGAAATAAGGTTCACATGGTGCATTTTTACAGCGTGCTTCTGAGTTTACTTTATAGAGCTCCGACACTTCCGGGCAGTTTCCCAAAATGTACCAATTTTGCAATATATTTAAATATTGCTTCAGATATTTTATGGAAACACAACTAATGTTTTCTGCTTTTCCCCTCCTTCCCTCTTTCCCTCCCGGTCTTCCCTCTTCCCTGTCACCCTCTCCAGCCTCATCTGTGAGACTCATGCAGCTTTGTCACACTGAGGCCTATTTAACCTCCTCTCATCCTAAGTAACTCCATGAAATATTTCTGTTCTTTGTCTACAGAATACTTGTGAAGAAATCTGAAAAAATATGTGGATGGCAAGCAAAGAACATATGAAAATAACATTTAAAGGATGTTTGATTTGACTGAATATTTTTTCATATGGGTTTACTGACCCAGTGGATGGCTGGATTGTGTCAAGCATAAAACATTTCTGCTGCATTTTTGAAAAATAAAATATCAGTATTTTACAATTTATGAGCTTTGAAGGTGTTGTGTTTGTTTATTGCAGATAAATGTCTCTTGTCTACTTTTTTAAGTCTTGTCTTCATTTTGATGGGTGATGCTAGACTGAACAAAATAGACACTTGTAGGCTGTTACAAACTGAGAGCGCACCAAACAGCATTGGTACAGCACTGGTGCAACAATTCAAAAAGCACAGCCAGATCACTGAGCGCTTAAGATGCCTCAAATGGCAGACCTGACTCCGCCGGATAGAACTGCTCGACAGAATATAGATTGGATTTATCATCCTCAGTTTTATCCAATACACATTGTTTACGTTTGTATCGATAAAACTGTCTCTATCCTTATATCTAAAACACTCCCAGACCTGTCAGTACTGCCACATCACTGGACACAACGAGCCGGTTTGGCCAGGGTTTGGACAGTGAATACGCTGCTTGGAGCAGTTCAAAATGGACTGTCACATGTTTGTAAACTCACATATCTCATAAGAATCCAGCTGCAGCAATGGTTTTCAAATGGCATCACACATTCTGCTAGCTCTTTTTTTAGGATTAATAGGTTTGTTTTAAGACGTTTAACTCCATTTTACATGTAGTCACATCTTTCTTGTTTTTATGTGTTCCTTTCACCAAACCTGTATAAATATTCAATAAGTAAAATGTGCCTAAATGAAGCCCCTGTCACATTATATCAGTGTGACTTGTTACAATTTAGATTTTGGTTTAGTGTTTAGGCAAGGCAAAAAACCAGGAGTGCAGAAATCTGCGCTATGTTTTAAATACAGGTATCTTTTACAGCTCGTATCACAGGACTGCTAGTTTTATCAATGTCAGAACTTTTGCTGCATGGGTTGAATATTGTCATAGAATAAGTTGAGTCATGCCATAATGTTCTGCCATACCAATATCTCTATCTCTTACATTTCTTATGAACAGTCTGAGTTGTTAGAGTTTTGT
The DNA here is from genome assembly GCA_024349245.1 of Neodontobutis hainanensis. Lineage (NCBI taxonomy): Eukaryota > Metazoa > Chordata > Actinopteri > Gobiiformes > Odontobutidae > Neodontobutis > Neodontobutis hainanensis. Next base: position 91,257 of record JALDNG010000728.1, read on the forward strand.
ACTGTGACATGTTTTGATTATTCCTGCAGTCCTCCTCAGAGACCCGTAATGTTACTGCAATGTGTCCTTTCAGCTGGTTTATGCAGGTTTTGTACCTGGAGTTATACGACTTCACTAGGACACTATCTCATGTGTGACACAGCAAGACACCCCTTTGTACCGGTTTGACCTCACTAAATCAAATCTCGAGTGCCTCCTTAATCCAACAACAGTGTTTGTTATCCTCTGTCCAAATCATTCTGGCTCTGTCCTAGTCCTTTATATGCTTTTCCCTCTTGCAGTAGTCAGATTTTAGGTTTTCTTGTTCTGCTTTTCACTTCCAACAACAGCAAAACCACTCCAAGCCTTGTTTAAACCACCATGTCGCAGTAACATCACATGACTTTTCTAAGGAAGTATGCATGCATCAAAATATGTCAAGTTACAACACTCAAAAAACACTGGTCTTTCCCTATTGTGGAAGACTAAATCAATTTAGACTGTAGTTTTGTAATAACCATGCAATGGTCACTCAAGAGTTGCCAACAGGCTGGGCTTACAGTAAAGATGCATCCTCTGCATACTGCACCTTTAAAAGATGGGTAGAGATGGTAGATGCCTAAAGTGATGCAAAATGCAATTTCTATGGATCATTTTTATCTTGGCTCTCTGGTGCATACGATGTACCATTACTGAAGTCACTACTGCAGCAGAAAGTGAGGACATCAATGTAAATCATGGCCCAGCAGCCCCTGCCAGCTGGCCCGGGAGACCCTGTGTGATGTGCAGGAACCAAATGGGTGGCTGCCTTCCAGAGCAGATTGATGTCTCCTACGTTGTGTCCCTGCTCCAATACCGTTAACCAGATATAACTGCAGTTAATGTGATTTACTGAAGGCGACACACCAAAAAGCACGTGTTCAAGCCATGACCAGGTGTTTTTTTGTTTGACACCGACAAAAAAGTGGCGGTGAAAAGCCAGTGCAGATTGCTCAGAGCAGGGAAATTTGTCATGCTTTGCCATTTCACTCTGACATTTTGATGGGCACAGTCGGTGTGTTAAGCTTCTCTTACTAAACAAAATGTCACCTGGGCATGTTTTCTTCTTATGATCAAACACTAGCGGGTTTTGTAGTGGTAAACATTTGTGACTTTATATTTTGGAAAGTCTTTTTGGTAAAGCTCAAGCCATAATTAGCCGTCAGCAAAATCAGCTTACACAACTGCAACACAGTGGAGGTGGGGCAAAGGCCAAGAAGAAACTCATTAAATGTTGGAGCTGGGCCAAGAAAAAAGCAAATAGCAGGTATGATGTTAGCCTTTTTTCTAAAATTATGAGGTAGGCTTTGGCAGAAGCATGTGCTCGACTGAATGCCCTTCTAGACTGTAGAGGTAGAGTGGACATATATTTTAGGTGCTCGATCACTGACAGTAAAAAGATGTGGTATAAAATATGGTATTATAAATTAGCACATTAAGCACAGAGCCATGGAAGCCTTGGAGATTGTATATTAAAACTTTTTCGGTTTGGAATAAGGTTAAAAGTTTGCTAAAAAAGTTACAGTCTCTGAACAGTATTAACTGCTGTTTGCTCTGGCCCTGCTCACAGACATACAACACTGCAGGATCTCAAAAAGGACCCCAAAAACCCACGTACAACATATCACTGGATTTCAACAAAAACAGATGTGTTATGCATTTATCTCGGACGAGCAGTTAAAAAGTTCTGTAAATACCAGACTGTGACAGCTAATGTTTTCAGTAACCTTTTGAGGAGAAAACCGATTTGTACCTCGCCTCACGTAAATGCACAGAACCAAGGGGTTTGGGATTGGGTCTAGTGTGTGTTTTAGTAAATGGAACGCTTT
>JALDNG010000729.1:0-92245 GCA_024349245.1 Neodontobutis hainanensis
TTTCTACTGGTCTCTCTATTGCCTGTGCCTCCTTTGGTCTCTCTGTTGCCTCTGCCTCATCTGGTCTCTCTGCTTCCTCTGCTTCCTCTGGTCTCTCTGTGGCCTCTGCCTCCTCTGCTCTCTCTGTCTCCCCTGCCTCCACTGGTCTCTCTGCCTTCTCTGCCTCCTCTGCTCTCTCTACCTCCACTGGTCTCTCTGTGACCTCTGCCATCCTCTGGTCTCTCTGTGGCCTATGCCTCCTCTGGATTCTCTGTGGCCTCTGCCTCCTCTGGTCTCTCTGTCTCCTCTGCCTCCACTGGTCTCTCTACCTCCTCTGCCTCCTCTGGTCTGTCTGCGTCCTCTGCTTCCTCTCGTCTCTCTGTGGCCTCTGCCACCTCTGGTCTCTCTGTCTCCTATGCCTCCACTGGTCTCTCAGTGGCCTTTGACTCCACTCGTCTCTCTGTCGCCTCTTCCTCCTCTGGTCTCTCGGCCTCTGCCTCCTCTAGTCTCTCTGCCTTCTCTGCCTCCTCTTGTCTCTCTGTGGCCTCTGCCTTTACTGGTCTCTCTCTGGCCTCTGCCTCCTCTGGTCTCTCTGCCTCCTCTGCCTCCTCCTGTCTCTCTGTGGCCTCTGACTCCTCTGGACTCTCTGCCTCCTCTGGTCTCTCTGTGACCTCTGCTTCCTCTGGTCTCTCTGTGGCCTCTGCCTCCTCTTGTCTCTCTATTCCTCTATCTCCTCTGGATTCTCTGTCTTTCTGCCTCCTCTGAACTCTCGGTGGCCTCTTCCCCTCTGGTCTAACTGTGGCCTTTGCCTCTTCTGCGCCTCTCTATCTCCTCTGCCTCCTCTTGTCTCTCTGTGGCCTCTGCCTCCTTTGGTCTCTCTGTGGCCTCTGCCTCCTCTGGCCTCTCTAGACTCTCTGCCTCCACTAGTCTCTCTTATGCCTCTGCCTCCTCTGGTCTGTCTGTGGCCTCTGACTCCTCTGGTCTCTTTGTCTCCTATGCCTCCTCTAGTCACTCTGTGGCCTCTGCCTACTCTGGACTCTCTGCCTCCTCTGGTCTCTCTGTGGCCTCCGCCTCCTCTGGTCTCTCTGCCTCCGCTGCTCTAACTGCCTCTTCTGGTCTCTCTGTGGCCGCTGCCTCCTCTGGTCTCTCTGTGGCATCTGCTTTTTCTGGTCTCTCTGCCTCCTCTGCCTCCTCTGGTCTCTCTGTGGCCTCTGCCTCCTCTCGTCTTTTTGTGGCTTCTGCCTTCTCTGGTCTCTCTGTGGCCTCTACCTCCTCTAGCCTCTCTGTGGCCTCTGCCTCCTCTGGACTCTCTATTCCTCTATCTCCTCTGGTCTCTCTGTGGCCTCTGTCTCCTTTGGTCTCTCTGCCTCCTCTGCATCCTCTCGTCTCTCTGCCTCCTCTGGGCTCTCTGTCTTTCTGCCTCAACTGAACTCTCGGTGGCCTCTTCCCCCTCTGGTCTAACTGTGGCCTCTTCCTCTTCTGCTCTCTCTATCTCCTCTGCCTCCTCTCGTCTCTCTGTGGCCTCTGCCTCCTCTGGTCTCTCTGTGGCCTCCGCCTCCTCTAATCTCTCTGCCTCCGCTGCTCTAACTGCCTCCTCTGGTCTCTCTGTGGCCGCTGCCTCCTCTGGTCTCTCTGTGGCATCTGCCTTTTCTGGTCTCTCTGCCTCCTCTGCCTCCTCTGGTCTCTCTGTGGCCTCTGCCTCCTCTGGTCTTTTTGTGGCTTCTGCCTTCTCTGGTCTCTCTGTGGCCTCTACCTCCTCTAGCCTCTCTGTGGCCTCTGCCTCCTCTGGACTCTCTATTCCTCTATCTCCTCTGGTCTCTCTGTGGCCTCTGTCTCCTTTGGTCTCTCTGCCTCCTCTGCATCCTCTCGTCTCTCTGCCTCCTCTGGGCTCTCTGTCTTTCTGCCTCAACTGAACTCTCGGTGGCCTCTTCCTCTGGTCTAACTGTGGCCTCTTCCTCTTCTGCTCTCTCTATCTCCTCTGCCTCCTCTCGTCTCTCTGTGGCCTCTGCCTCCTCTGGTCTCTCTGTGGCCTCTGCCTTCTCTTGACTCTCTGCCTCCTCTGCCTCCTCTAGTCTCTCTGCCTCCACTGCTCTCTTTTTTGCCTCTGCCTCCTCTAGTCACTCTGTGGCCTCTGCCTCCTCTGGACTCTCTGCCTCCTCTGGTCTCTTTGTGGCCTCTGCCTCCTCTGGTCTGTCTGCCTCCGCTGCTCTCTGGCTCCTCTGGTCTCTCTGTGGCCTCTGCCTCCTCTGGTCTTTCTGTGGCCTCTGCCTCCTCTGCTCTCTCTGTCTCCCCTGCCTCCACTGGTCTCTCTGCCTTCTCTGCATCCTCTGCTCTCTCTACCTCCACTGGTCTCTCTGTGACCTCTGCAATCCTCTGGTCTCTCTGTGGCCTATGCCTCCTCTGGATTCTCTGTGGCCTCTGCCTCCTCTGGTCTCTCTGTCTCCTCTGCCTCCAATGGTCTCTCTACATCCTCTGCCTCCTCTGGTCTGTCTATGTCCTCTGCCTCCTGTCGTCTCTCTGTGGCCTCTGCCTCCTCTGGTCTCTCTGTCTCCTATGCCTCCACTGGTCTCTCAGTGGCCTTTGACTCCACTCGTCTCTCTGTGGCCTCTGCCTCCTCTGCTCTCTCTCTGGCCTCTACCTCCACTAGTCTCTCTGACTTATCTGTCTCCTCTAGACTCTCTGTCGCCTCTTCCTCCTCTGGTCTCTCTGCGGCCTCTGCCTCCTCTAGTCTCTCTGCCTTCTCTGCCTCCTCTTGTCTCTCTGTGGCCTCTGCCTTTACTGGTCTCTCTCTGGCCTCTGCCTCCTCTGGTCTCTCTGCCTCCTCTGCCTCCTCTGGTCTCTCTGTGGCCTCTGACTCCTCTGGACTCTCTGCCTCCTCTGGTCTCTCTGTGACCTCTGCTTCCTCTGGTCTCTCTGTGGCCTCTGCCTCCTCTTGTCTCTCTATTCCTCTATCTCCTCTGGGTTCTCTGTCTTTCTGCCTCCTCTGAACTCTCGGTGGCCTCTTCCCCCTCTGGTCTAACTGTGGCCTTTGCCTCTTCTGCGCTCTATATCTCCTCTTCCTCCTCTCGTCTCTCTGTAGCTTCTGCCTCCTCTGGTCTCTCTGTGGCCTCTGTCTCCTCTGGCCTCTCCTGTCTCTCTGCCTCCACTAGTCTCTCTATTGCCTCTGCCTCCTCTGGTCTGTCTGTGGCCTCTGACTCCTCTGGTCTCTTTGTCTCCTATGCCTCCTCTAGTCACTCTGTGGCCTCTGCCTCCTCTGGACTCTCTGCCTCCTCTGGTCTCTCTGTGGCCTCTGCCTCCTCTGGTCTCTCTGTGGCCTCTGTCTCCTCTGGCCTCTCCTGTCTCTCTGCCTCCACTAGTCTCTCTATTGCCTCTGCCTCCTCTGGTCTGTCTGTGGCCTCTGACTCCTCTGGTCTCTTTGTCTCCTATGCCTCCTCTAGTCACTCTGTGGCCTCTGCCTCCTCTGGACTCTCTGCCTCCTCTGGTCTCTCTGTGGCCTCTGCCTCCTCTGGTCTCTCTGCCTCCGCTGCTCTAACTGCCTCCTCTGGTCTCTCTGTGGCCGCTGCCTCCTCTGGTCTCTCTGTGGCATCTGCCTTTTCTGGTCTCTCTGCCTCCTCTGCCTCCTCTGGTCTCTCTGTGGCCTCTGCCTCCTATGGTCTTTTGTGGCTTCTGCCTCCTCTGGTCTCTCTGTGGCCTCTACCTCCTCTAGCCTCTCTGTGGCCTCTGCCTCCTCTGGACTCTCTATTCCTCTATCTCCTCTGGTCTCTCTGTGGCCTCTGTCTCCTTTGGTCTCTCTGCCTCCTCTGCATCCTCTCGTCTCTCTGCCTCCTCTGGGCTCTCTGTCTTTCTGCCTCAACTGAACTCTCGGTGGCCTCTTCCCCCTCTGGTCTAACTGTGCCTCTTCCTCTTCTGCTCTCTCTCTCCTCTGCCTCCTCTGGTCTCTCTGTGGCCTCTGCCTCCTCTGGTCTCTCTGTGGCCTCTGCCTTTACTGGTCTCTCTGTGGCCTCTGACTCCTCTGGACTCTCTGCCTCCTCTGGTCTCTCTGTGACCTCTGCTTCCTCTGGTCTCTCTGTGGCCTCTGCCTCCTCTTGTCTCTCTATTTCTCTATCTCCTCTGGGTTCTCTGTCTTTCTGCCTCCTCTGAACTCTCTGTGGCCTCTTTCCCCTCTGGTCTAACTGTGGCCTTTGCCTCTTCTGCGCTCTATGGCTGTGTCCAAATTCAGGGTCTACATCCTCCTTAGGATCCTTCCTACCCGGTTGAAGGAGGAGGGGTCCTCCGACGACCGCAAAACCCGGAAGTCGGTGTTTGTGAATTTGGACAGCCTACCCTTCTTTCAGTTCCCTCCCTTACCCGTTGCTCATTTCCTGTCACCTAGCAACCGTGACAGCGCCAAGCTTTTTTTTTTTGTTTGCTCTGGTGAAGAGCTCATCGTTCTTTCCCGGAGCTTTATAAAAACTTCTGTCTGCTCTTTCATCCCTGGAGCGTTCAACAGCTTCTATCACTAACAGATTAGCTGTGTGTAAGGATATTCACACAGGCTGTAAGGAAGAAGCTAGTTTACGAGTAATGTTTTTGGTATATAAAGCGTACAAATGTAAAAAAAAAAATACTTAACAAAATGTATGACAACCACTGAAAAACACGTATTTTTTAAAGCCAGTTTTTAAAAACGTGCATCTAAAAGCATACTCCTCTCCCACTCGCTACCGCTCACTTCATTGGCCATTACGCTCTGCCGAAAGAATTATGGGATAGGTAGGACGGAAAGGATCCACCACACCCATCCTTCCAATTCGGGAAAAGGAGGGCGTGTTGTGGGCGCATTTGAAGGATCCTACGAATTTGGACAGCCTTCGTCGCTGCGCTGTGACGTAACATCCTTCAAATGAGGACTCCGAAGGATGCAGACCCTGAATTTGGACACAGCCTATATCTCCTCTGCCTCCTCTGGTCTCTCTGTGGCCTCTGCCTCCTCTGGTCTCTCTGTGGCCTCTGCCTCCTCTGGCCTCTCTAGTCTCTCTGCCTCCACTAGTCTCTCTATTGCCTCTGCCTCCTCTGGTCTGTCTGTGGCCTCTGACTCCTCTGGTCTCTTTGTCTCCTATGCCTCCTCTAGTCACTCTGTGGCCTCTGCCTCCTCTGGACTCTCTGCCTCCTCTGGTCTCTCTGTGGCCTCTGCCTCCTCTGGTCTCTCTGCCTCCGCTGCTCTAACTGCCTCCTCTGGTCTCTCTGTGACCGCTGCCTCCTCTGGTCTCTCTGTGGCATCTGCCTTTTCTGGTCTCTCTGCCTCCTCTGCCTCCTCTGGTCTCTCTGTGGCCTCTGCCTCCTCTGGTCTCTTGTGGCTTCTGCCTCCTCTGGTCTCTCTGTGGCCTCTACCTCCTCTAGCCTCTCTGTGGCCTCTGCCTCCTCTGGACTCTCTATTCCTATAACTCCTCTGGTCTCTCTGTGGCCTCTGTCTCCTTTGGTCTCTCTGCCTCCTCTGCATCCTCTCGTCTCTCTGCCTCCTCTGGGCTCTCTGTCTATCTGCCTCAACTGAACTCTCGGTGGCCTCTTCCCCCTCTGGTCTAACTGTGGCCTCTTCCTCTTCTGCTCTCTCTATCTCCTCTGCCTCCTCTCGTCTCTCTGTGGCCTCTGCCTCCTCTGGTCTCTCTGTGGCCTCTGCCTTCTCTTGACTCTCTGCCTCCTCTGCCTCCTCTAGTCTCTAGGCCTCCACTGCTCTCTTTTTTGCCTCTGCCTCCTCTAGTCACTCTGTGGCCTCTGCCTCCTCTTGACTCTCTGCCTCCTCTGGTCTCTTTGTGGCCTCTGCCTCCTCTGGTCTGTCTGCCTCCGCTGCTCTAACTGCCTCCTCTGGTCTCTCTGTGGCCTCTGCCTCCTCTGGTCTTTCTGTGGCCTCTGCCTCCTCTGGTCTCTCTGTGGCCTCTGCCTCCTCTGGCCTCTCATTGGCCTCTGCCTCCTCTGGACTCTCTGCCTCCTCTGGCCTTTTTTTGGCCTCTGCCTTCTCTGGTCTCTCTGCCTCCTCTGCTCCCTCTGCTCTCTGCCTCCACTGGTCTCTCAATTGCCTCTGCCTCCTCTGGTCACTCTGTGGCCTCTGCCTCCTCTGGTCTCTTTGTCTCCTCTGCCTCTTCTAGTCACTCTGTGGGCTCTGCGTCCTCTGGTCTCTCTGTCTCCTCTGCCTCCTCTCCTCTAACTGCCTCGTCTGGTCTCTCTGCCTCCTCTGCTTCCTCTCGTCTCTCTGTGGCCTCTGCCTAAACTGCTCTCTCTGTCTCCCCTGCCTCTACTGGTCTCTCTTCCTTCTCTGCCTCCTCTGCTCTCTCTACCTCCATTGGTCTCTCTGTGGCCTCTGCCTCTTGTGGTCTCTCTGTGGCCTCTGCCTTCTCTGGTCTCTCTGTGGCCACTGCCTCCTCTGGTCTCTCTGTGGCATCTGCCTTTTCTGGTCTCTCTTCCTCTTCTGGTCTCTCTGTGGCCTCTGCCTCTTCTGGTCTCTCTGTGGCCTCTGCCTCCTCTGGACTCTCTGTCTCCTCTGGTGTCTGTGTGACCTCTTCCTCCTCTAGTCTCTCTACCTCCCCTGCTTCCTCTCGTCTCTCTGTGTCCTCTGCCTCCACTGGTCTCTCTGTGGCATCTGCCTCCTCTGGTCTTTTTGTCTCCTCTGCCTCCTCTAGTCACTGTGTGGCCTCTGCCTCCTTTGGTCTCTCTGCCTTCTCTGCCTCCTCTGCTTTAACTTCCTCCTCTGGTCTCTCTGTCTCTCTGCCTCATCTGGTCTCTCTGTTGCCTCTGCCTCCTCTGGTCTTTCTGCTTCCTTTGCCTCCACTGGTCTCTCTATTGCCTCTGCCTCCTCTGGTCTCTCTGTGGCCTATGCCTCCTCTGGTCTCTCTGTCTCTCTGCCTCATCTGGTCTCTCTGTGGCCTCTGCATCCTCTGGTCTCTCTGAAGCCTCTGCCTTCTCTGCTCTCTCTGTGGCCGCTGCCTTCTCTTGTCGCTCTGTGGCATTTGCCTTTTCTGGTCTCTCTGCCTCCTCTGCCTCCTCTGGTCTCTCTGTGACCTCTGCCTCATCTGGTCTCTCTATAGCCTCTGTCTCCTCTGGACTCTCTGCCTTCTCTGCATCCTCTATTCTCTCTGTGGCTTTTGCCTCCTCTTGTCTCTCTGTCTTTCTGCCTCCTCTAGTCACTGTGTGGCCTCTGCCTCCTCTGGACTCTCTGCCTCCTCTAGTCTTTCTGTGACACTTCCTCCTCTAGAGTCTCTGCCTCCCCTGCTTCCTCTCGTCTCTCTGTCTCGTCTGCCTCCTCTGGTCTCTCTGCCTCCTCTGCCTCCTCTGGTCTCTATGTGGCCTCTGCCTCCTCTGGTCTCTCTGTGGCCTCTGACTTCTCTTGTCTCTCTGCCTCCTCTGCCCCTCTGGTCTCTCAATCTCTACTGGTCTCTCTATTGCCTGTGCCTCCTCTGGTCTCTCTGTTGCCTCTGCCTCCTCTGGTTTCTCTGCCTCCTCTGCTTCCTCTCGTCTCTCTGTGGCCTCTGCCTCCTCTGCTCTCTGTCTCCCCTGCCTCCACTGGTCTCTCTGCCTTCTCTGCCTCCTCTGATCTCTCTACCTCCATTGGTCTCTCTGTGACCTCTGCAATCCTCTGGTCTCTCTGTGGCCTATGCCTCCTCTGGATTCTCTCATGGCCTATGCCTCCACTGGTGTCTCTGTCTCCTCTGCCTCCTTTCATCTCTCTGTGGCCTCTGCATCTTCTGTTCTCTCTGTGGCCTCTGCCTCCTCTTGTCTCTCTATTCCTCTGCCTCCTCTGGTCTCTCTGTGGCCTCTGCATCTTCTGGTCTCACTGTGGCCTCTGCCTCCTCTTGTCTCTCTTTTCCTCTACCTCCTCTGGTCTCTCTGTGTCCTCATTCTGCTCTGGACTCTCTGCCTTCTCTGCATCCCCTAGTCTCTCTGTGGCTTTTGCCTCCTCTTGTCTCTCTGTCTTTCTGCCTCCTCTGAACTCTTGGTGGTCTCTGCCTCCTCTGGTCTCTCTGCCTCCTCTGCCTCCTCTGGTCTCTCTGTGGCCTCTGCCTCCTCTGGTCTCTCTCTGGCCTCTGCCTTCTATTGTCTGTCTGCCTCCTATGCCCCATCTGGTCTCTCTGACTCCACTGGTCTCTCTATTGCCTCTGCCTCCTCTGGACTGTATGCCTCCTCTGATCTATTTGTGGCCTCTGCCTCCTTTGGTCTCTCTGCCTCCTCTTCCTCCTCTGCTTCCTCTCGTCTCTCTGTGGCCTCTGCCTCCTCTGGTCTCTCTGTCTCCTCTGCCTCCTCTGGTCTCTCTGCCTCCTCTGCTTCCTCTCGTCTCTCTGTGGCCTCTGCCTCCTCTGCTCTCCCCTCTCCCCTGCCTCCACTGGTCTCTCTGCCTTCTCTGCCTCCTCTGCTCTCTCTCTGCCTCCACTGGTCTCTCTGTGACCTCTGCAATCCTCTAGTCTCTCTGTGGCCTATGCCTCCTCTGGATTCTCTCATGGCCTCTGCCTCCTCTAGACTCTCTGCCTCCCCTGCTTTCTCTCGTCTCTCTGTCTCGTCTGCCTCCTCTGGTCTCTCTGCCTCCTCTGCCTCCTCTGGATTCTCTGTGGCCTCTGCCTCCTCTGGTCTCTCTGTGGCCTCTGTCTTCTCTTGTCTCTCTGCCTCCTCTGCCCCTCTGGTCTCTCTGTCTCTACTGGTCTCTCTATTGCCTGTGCCTCCTCTGGTCTCTCTGTGGCCTCTGCCTCCTCTGGTCTCTCTGTCTCCCCTGCCTCCACTGGTCTCTCTGCCTTCTCTGCCTCCTCTGCTCTCTCTACCTCCACTGGTCTCTCTGTGACCTCTGCAATCCTCTGGTCTCTCTGTGGCCTATGCCTCCTCTGGTCTCTCTCGGCCTCTGCCTCCTCTGGTCTCTCTGTGAACTCTGCCTCCTCTGGTCTCTGTGTGGCCTCTGCCTCCACTGGTCTCTCTGTCTCCTCTGCCTCCTTTCGTCTCTTTGTGGCCTCTGCATCTTCTGGTCTCTCTGTGGCCTCTGCCTCCTCTTGTCTCTCTATTCCTCTGCCTCCTCTGGTCTCTCTGCCTCCTCTGCCTCCTCTGCTTCCTCGTCTCTCTGTGTTCTCTGCCTCCTCTGGTCTCTCTGTCTCCTCTGCCTCCTCTTGTCTCTCTGACTCCTCTGCCTCCTCTGGTCTCTCTGTGGCCTCTGCCTCCTCTGGTCTCTCTGTGGCCTCTGCCTTCTCTTTTCTCTCTGTCTCTTCTGTCCCCTCTAATCTCTCTGCCTCCACTGGTCTCTCTATTGCCTCTGCCTCCTCTCCTCTCTCTGTGGCCTCTGCCTCCTCTGGTCTCTTTGTCTCCTCTGCCTCCTCTAGTCACTCTGTGGCCTCTGCCTCCTCTGCCTTCTCTGGTCTCTCTGCCTCCTCTGGTCTCTGTGGCCTCTGCCTCCTCTGGTCTCTCTGTGGCCACTGCCTCCTCTGGTCTCTCTGTTGTATCTGCCATTTCTGGTCTCTCTGCCTCCTCTGCGTCCTCTAATCTCTCTGCCTCCTTTGGTCTCTCTGTCTTTCTTCCTCCTCTGAAATATTGGTGGCCTCTGCCTCCTCTCGCCTCTCTGCCCCGTTGCCTCCTCTGGTCTCTCTGTCTCCACTGGTCTCTCTGTGACCTCTGCAATCCTCTGGTCTCTCTGTGGCCTATGTCTCTTTTGGATTCTCTGTGGCCTCTGCCTCCTCTGGTCTCTCTGTCTCCTCTGCCTCCTCTCGTCTCTCTGTGGCCTCTGCCTCTTCTGGTCTCTCTGTGGTGTCTGCCTCCTTTTGTCTCTTTATTCCTCTGCCTCCTCTGGTCTCTCTGTGGCCTCGTTCTCCTCTGCTCTCTCTGCCTCCTCTGCATCCTCTTGTCTCTCTGCCTCCTCTGGTCTGTCTGTCTTTCTGCCTCCTCTGAACTCTCGGTGGCCTCTGCCCCCTCTGGTCTCACTGTGGCCTCTGCCTCCTCTGCTCTCTCTGACTCCTTTGCCTCCTCTGGTCTCTCTGTGGCCTCTGCCTCCTCTGGTTTCTCTGTGGCCGCTGCCTTCTCTTGTCTGTCTGCCCCCTATGCCCCCTCTGGTCTCTCTGCCTCCATTGGTCTCTCTATTACCTCTGCCTCCGCTAGTCTCTCGGTGGCCTCTGCCCCCTCTGGTCTCACTGTGGCCTCTGCCTCCTCTGCTCTCTCTGACCCCTTTGCCTCCTCTGGTCTCTCTGTGGCCTCTGCCTCCTCTGGTTTCTCTGTGGCCGCTGCCTTCTCTTGTCTGTCTGCCTCCTATGCCCCATCTGGTCTCTCTGCCTCCACTGGTCTCTCTATTGCCTCTGCCTCCTCTGGTCTCTCTCTGGCATATACCTCCTCGGGTCTCTTTGTCTCCTCTGCCTCCTCTAGTCACTCTGTGGTCTCTGCCTCCTCTGGTCTCTCTGCCTCCTCTGCCTCCTCTGCTCTTACTGCCTCTTTTGTTCTCACTCTCTCTCTCTGCCTCCTCTGGTCTCTCTGTGGCCTCAGCCTCGTCTGGTCTCTCTGTGGCCTCTGCCTTCTCTGGTCTCTATCTGGCCACTGCCTTCTCTGGTCTCTCATTGGCATCTGCCTTTTCTGGTCTGTCTGCCTCCTCTGCCTCCCCTTGTCTCTCTGTGGCCTCTGCCTTCTCTGGTCTCTATCTGGCCACTGCCTACTCTGTTCTCTCTGAGGCATCTGCCTTTTCTGGTCTGTCTGTGTCCTCTGCCTCCTCTAGTCTCTCTGTGGCCTCTGCCTCCTCTGGTCTGTCTGTGTCCTCTGCCTCCTCTGGTCTCTCTGTGGCCTCTGCCTCCTCTTGTCTCTCTGTCTCCTCTGCCTCCACTGGTCTCTCTGTGGCCTCTGCCTCCACTCGTCCCTCTGTGGCCTCTGCATCCTCTGGTCTTTCTGTGGCCTCTGCCTTCTTTGGTCTCTCTGCCTCCTCTGCTTCCTCTCGTCTCTCTGTGGCCTCTGCCTTCTCTGGTCTCTCTGTCTCCTTTGCCTCCTCTGGTCTTTCTGCTTCCTCTGCCTCCTCTGGTCTCTCTGTGGCCTCTTCCTCCTCTGGTCTCTCTGTGGCCTGTGCCTTCTCTTGTCTCTCTGCCTCCTCTGTCCATTCTGGTCTCTCTGCCTCCACTGGTCTCTCTGTGACCTATGCCTCCTCTGGTCTCTCTGTGTCCTCTGCCTCTTTTAGTCTCTCTGCCTTCTCTGTCTTCTCTACTCTCTTTGTGGCCTCTGCCTTCCCTGGTCTCTCTGTGGCCTCTGCCTCCACTGGTCTCTCTGTGACCTATGCCTCCTCTGGTCTCTCTGTGTCCTCTGCCTCCTCTGGTCAGTCTTTGGCCTCTGCCTTCTCTGGATCTCTCTGTGGCCTCTGGTCTCTTACTGTCATCTGCCTTTTCTGGTCTCTCTGCCTACTCTCCCTCCTCTAGTCTCTCTGTGGCCTCTGCCTCCTCTGGACTCTCTGTCTCCTTTGGTCTTTCTGTTGCCTCTGCCTCCTCTGGCCTCTCTGCCTCCTCTTCTTCCTCTCGTCTCTTTGTGGCCTCTGCCTCCTCTGGTCTCTCTGTGTCCTCTGCCTCCTCTGGTCTCTCTGCCTCCTCTGGTCTCTCTGTGGCCTCTGCCTTCTCTGGTCTGTCTGTGTCCTCTACCTCCACTGCCTCCTCTGGTCTCTCTGTGTCCTCTGCCTCCTCTGGTCTGTTTGTGTCCTCTGCCTCCTCTGCCCTCTCTGTGGCCTCTTCCTCCTCTGGTCCATCTGTCTCCTCTGCATCCACTGGTCTCTTTTTGGCCTCTGCCTCCACTGCTCTCTTTGTGGCCTCTGCCTCCTCTAGTCTCTCTCTGGCCTCTGCCTCTTCTAGTCTCACTGCCTTCTCTGTCTCCTCTAATCTCTCCGTGTTCTCTATCTGCTCTGGTCTCTCTGTTGCCTCTGCCTCCTCTGGTCTCTTTGTGGCCTCTGCCTTCTCTGGTCTCTCTGTGGCGCTGCCTCCTCTGGTCTCTCTGTGGCATTTGCATTTTCTGGTCTCTCTGCCTCCTCTGGTCTCTCTGTCTTTCTTCCTGCTCTGATCTCTCGGTGGCCTCTGCCTCCTCTGGTCTCTGCCTTATTTCCTCCTCTGGTCACTCTGTGGCCTATGCCTCCTCTGGTCTCTCTGTGGCCTCTGCCTCCTCTGGTCTCTCTGTCTCCCCTGCCTACACTGGTCTTTCTGTAGCCTCAGCCTCCTCTGGACTCTGCCTCCTCTGGTCTTTCTGTGGCCTCTGCCTCTTCTGTTCTCTCTGTCTCTTCTGCCTCCTCTGGTCTCTCTGCCTCCTCTGCCTCCTCTGTCTCTCTGTGGCCTCTGCCTCCTCTGGTCACTCTGTCTCCTCTGCCTCCACTGCTCTCTCTGTTGCCTCTGCCTCCACTGGTCTCTCTTTGGCCTCTGCCTCCTCTGGTCTCTCTCTGGCCTCTGCCCTCCTCTAGTCTCTTTGCCTTCTCTGTCTCCTCTAGTCTCTCTGTGGCCTCTGCCTCCTCTGGTCTCTCTGTCTCCTCTGCCTCCTCTGCTCTCTCTGTGGCCGCTGCCTCCTTTTTGTCTCTCTGTGGCATCTGCCTTTTCTGGTCTCTCTGCCTCCTTCTCCTCTTCTGGTCTCTTTGTGGCCTTTGCCTCCTCTAGACTCTCTGCCTCCTCTGGACTTTCTGTGGCCTCTGCTTCCTCTCGTCTCCCTCCCCGTTACCTCCTCTGGTCTCTCATCTGCAGTCTATTCATCTGCAAATTGCCAGTCTGTTCTACTCCACGTCTACAGTCAGTTCTAATAATTGTCTACTGTCTGTTCTTCTGCACATTTACAGTCTGTACTACTGCATTTCTACAGTCTGTTCTAATGCTCGACTACAGTCTGTCTGGGCCTTTAGCGCATACCCTTTTTGACCTTTTAAACCCCTTATCAATGTGGTAGCCTCGCCATCCTTTACCACACGCTTCCACGTACTGGGTTGAGAAAAAGGAGACCACATTTCACTTGATCGGACCTCGGGAAGTGACCGCCAGCGCCCCCACTAGGGTGAATACATTGACAAAATAGGCATGTGGGAATCCCAAATTTATCAACCTGGCTCCTGGAGTAGCCCTGAATCACATATCCGAAGTGCAGAGCTCTAGAGCAAAGGGGAAAAAAATGATGATCAAAAAGACACCTTTCTTGTCAGGGCCTATAGCTCGTACCCTTAGTTGACCTTTTGACCCCTTACCAATGTCGTAGCCTCTCCAAATTTTGCACGCTGGCTCCTGGGGCCACCCAGAACAACATTTCAAAGGTTGCTGGCTTTAGATCAAAGTGAAAAAGTTTCAGCCTCCTAAAGACACAGCTTATAACGGGTTTTGACCATTGACGCCTGAACACTATTTGACCGCTTAACAATGTCGTAGCCTCTCCAAATTTTGCACGCTGGCTCCTAGGGCCACCCAGAACGACATATAAAGACGACATTTCACTTGATCGGACCTCGGGAAGTGACCGCCAGCATGCATTTATGTAATGTCTATATTCTGTTCTATTGGTCGACAACAGTCTGTTCTAATGCCCAATTACATTCTTTACTACTCCACCTCTACAGTTTGTTCTACTGCTCCTCTACAGTCTGTTATACTGCATGTCTAAAGTCTGTTCTAATGCCAGTCTAGAGTCTGTACTACTGATGCTCTGCAATCTGTTTTACTGCAAGTCTACATTCTGTTCAA
Source organism: Neodontobutis hainanensis (assembly GCA_024349245.1). Classification (NCBI taxonomy): domain Eukaryota; kingdom Metazoa; phylum Chordata; class Actinopteri; order Gobiiformes; family Odontobutidae; genus Neodontobutis; species Neodontobutis hainanensis. The sequence continues at coordinate 13,638 of JALDNG010000729.1, forward strand.
CTGCACCTCTACAGTCTGTTCTATTGTACGTCTACTCAGTTCTACTGCATATCTACAATCTGTTCTAATGCACAGCTACAGTCTGTTCAACTGCAAGTCTACAGTCTGTACTACTGCACCTCTACAGTCTGTTCTAAAGTATGTCTACAGTCTTTTCTACTACTCATGTACAGTGTCTTCTAATGCTCGTGTAAAGTCTCAACTACTGCACCTCTGAGGTATATTCTTCTGCACATCGTCAGTCTGTTCTACTGCACATCTACAGTCTGTTCTAATGGACATCTACAGTCTGTTCTAAAGCACGTCTATAGTCTGTTCTAATGCTCGTCCACAGTCTATTCTTATGCAGGTCTTTAGTCTTTACTACTGCACATCTACAGTCTGTTCTAATGGACACCTACATTCTGTTCTAATGCTCATCTACAGTATGTTCTATTGTACGTCTACAGTCTTTTCTACTGCACATCAACAGTCTATTCTAATGCTCGTCTACAGTCTGTACAACTGCACCTCTACAGTCTGTTCTACTGCACGTCTTCAGTCTGTTCTAATAATTGTCAACATTCTGTAATACTGAACCTCTACAGTCTCTTCTACTGCACCTCTACAGTCTTTTCTAATGCATGTCTACAGTCTTTTCTAATACTCATCTACAGTCTGTTCTAATGCATGTCTATAGTCTGTTCTAATGCTCGTCCACAGTCTGTTCTAACGCAGGTCTTTAGTCTGTACTACTCCATATCTACAGTCTGTTCTCCTGGATGTGTACAGTCGGTTCTAATGCTCGTCTACAGTCTGTTCAATTGTACAACTACAGTCTCTTCTAATGCACATCTACAGGCTGTTCAACTGCATGTATTGAGTCTGTTCTAATAATTGTCAACATTCTGTAATACTGCACCTCTACAGTCTCTTCTACTGCACCTCTACAGTCTGTTCTAAAGCATGTCTACAGTCTTTTCTAATACTCATCTACAGTCTGTTCAAATTCACGTCTATAGTCTTTTTTAATAATCGTCCACAGTCTGTTCTAACGCAGGTCTTTAGATTGTACTACTCCATATCTAGAGTCTGTTCTCCTGGATGTGTACAGTCTGTTCTAATGCTCGTCTACAGTCTGTTCTATTGTACGTCTACAGTCTCTTCTAATGCACATCTACAGGCTGTTCAACTGCACGTCTACAGTCTTTTCAACTGCATCTCAACAGTCTGTTCTAATGCCAGTTTACAGTCTGTACCTCTGCTCTACTGCAGTCTGTTCTACTGCACGTCTACAGTCTGTTTTACTGCACATCTACAGTCTGTTCTAATGCTCGTCTACAGTCTGTATTACTGCACCTCTACCGTCTGTTCTAAAACATGTCTAGAGTGTTTTCTAATACTCATATACAGTCTGTTCTAATGCTCCTCTACAGTCAGTTCTAAAGCCAATCTAGTGTCTGTATTACTGCTGCTCTGAAGTCTGTTCAACTGCAGCTCTACAGTCTGTTCTAATGCTCATCTACGGTCTGTTCTACTGCACGTCTACAGTTTCTTTTAATAACGTCTACAGTCTGTTCTGCACATTTACAGTCTGTACTACTGCACTTCTACAGTCATTTCAAATGCTTGTCTACAGTGTGTATTACTGTATCTCTACAGTCTGTTCTAAAGCATGTCTACAGTGTTTTCTAATACTCATATACAGTCTGTTCTTATGCTGGTATACAGTTTGTACTACTGCACCCCTACAGTCTATTCTTCTGCACATTGTCAGTCTGTTCTACTGGACGTTTACAGTCTGTTCTAATGCTCATCTAAAGTCTGTTCTACTGCACATCTAGAGTCTATTGTAATAATTGTCTACATTCTGTACTACTGCTTCTTACAGTCTTTTCTACTGCGCATCTACAGTCACTTCTAATGCAGGTCTACAGTTTATACTTCTGCACATCTACAATCTCTTCTATTGCTTGTCTACAGTCTGTTCTAATGCCCAATAAAAGTCTTTACAACTCCACCTCTACAGTCTATTCTACTGCATGTCTACAGTCTGTTCTGCACGTATTCAGTCTGCTCTATTGCAAGTCTACAGTCTGTTTTACTGCACATCTACAGTCTGTTCTAATGCACATTTACAGTCTGTTCCTATGCAAGTATACAGCCTGTACTACTGCTCAACAACAGTCTGTTCTACTGCACGTCTACAGTCTGTTCTACTGCACCTCTACATTCTGTTGTAAAGCATTTCTAGTAGTGTTTTCTAATACTCATATACAGTCGGTTCTACTGCTCGTCTACAGTCTGAACTACTGCACCTCTATAGTCTGTTCTAAAGCATGTCCACAGTGTTTTCTAATACTCATATACAGTCTGTTCTAATGCTCATCTACAGTCTGTACTACTGCACCTCTACAGTCTATTCTTCTGCACATTGTCAGTCTGTTCTACTGGACGTTTAAAGTCTGTTCTAATGCTCGGCTACAGTCTGTACAACTGCACCTCTACAGTCTGTTCTAAAGCATGTCTAGAGTGTTTTCTAATACTCATATACAGTCTGTTTTAATACTCGTCTACACTCAGTTCTAAAGCCAATCTAGTGTCTGTACTACTGCTGCTTTGAAGTCTTTTCAACTGCAAGACTACAGTCTGTTTAATTGCACCTCTACAGTCTGTTCTAATGCCAGTTTACAGTCTGTACTATTGCTCTACTGCAGTCTGTTCTACTGCATGTCTATAGTGTTTTCTAATAATCATCTACGGTCTGTTCTACTGCACGTCTACAGTCTGTTTTAATAAATGTCTACAGTCTGTATTACTGCACCTTTACAGTCTGTTGTAAAGCATTTCTAGTATTGTTTTCTAATAGTCATATACAGACTGTTCTAATGCTTGTCTACAGTCTTCACTACTCCACCTCTACAGTTTGTTCTACTTCTCCTCTACAGTCTCTTCTACTGCAGGTCTACAGTCTGTTCTACTGCAAGTCTACAATCTGTTCTACTGCTCGTCTACAGTCTGTTCTACTGTAAGACTAAGGTCTTCAGTCTCTTATAATGCACATCTACAGTCTGTTCTAATGCACATCTACAGTCTGATCTACTGCACGTCTACTGTCTGTTCTAATAATTATCAACATTCTGTACTACAGCAACTCTACAGTCTCTTCTACTGCACATCTACAGACTGTTCTACTGCATGTCTACAGTCTGTTCTAATGCCAGTTTACTACTCTACTGCAGTCTATTCTAATGCACGTCTACAGTCTGTTTTAGTGCACATTTACAATCTTTTCTAATTGTCAGTCTGTTCTACTGGACCTTTACAGTCTGTTCTAAACCTCATCTACAGTCTGTTCTAAAGCCAATCTAGAGTCTGTACTAATGCTGCTCTGAAGTCTTTTCAACTGCACTTCTACATTCTGTTCTACAGCACGACTATAGTCTGTTTTAATAGGCGTCTACAGTCTTTTCTAATGCACTTCTACAGTCTGTTCTACTGGACGTCTCCAGTCTGTTCTAATAATTGTCTAGAGTCTGTTCTACTGCACGTCTACAGTCTGTTCTAAAGCATCTCTACAGTCTTTTCTAATGCTCGTGTAAAGTCTCAACTACTGCACCTCTACGATCTATTCTTCTGCACATCGTCAGTCTGTTCTACTGCACATCTACAGTCTGTTCTAATGCACATCTACAGTCTGTTCTAATGCACATCTATAGTCTGTTCTAATGCTCGTCCACAGTCTATTCTAATGCACATCTACTGTCTGTTCTAATGCAAGTCTATAGTCTGTACTACTGCTCATCTACAGTCTTTTCTAATGCTCATCTACAGTCTGTATTACTGCACCTCTACAATCTGTTCTAAAGCATGTCTAGAGTGTTTTCTAATATTCATATAGAGTCTGTTCTAAAGCTCGTCTTTAGTCTGAACTACTGCACCTCTACAGCCTGTTCTAAAGCATGTCTACAGTGTTTTTTAATACTCATATACAGTCTGTTCTTATTCTCGTCTACAGTCTGTACTACTGAATCTCTACAGTCTATTCTTTTGCATATTGTCAGTCTGTTCTACTGGACGTTTACAGTCTGTTCTAATGCTTGTCTACAGTCAGTTTTAAATCCAATCTAGAGTATGTACTACTGCTGCTCTAAAGTCTGTTCAACTGCATGTCAACAGTCTTTTCAATCGCACCTGTACAGTCTGTTTTAATGCCAGTTTACAATCTGTACTACTGCTCTACTACAGTCTCTTCCACTGCATGTCTACAGTCTGTTTTACTGCACATCTACAATCTGTTCTAATGTACATCTACTGTCTGTTCTAATGCAAGTCTATAGTCTGTCCTACTGCTCGTCTAGAGTCTGTTCTATTGCACATCTACCGTCTGTACTACTGCACTTCTACAGTCTGTTCTAATGCTCGTCTACAGTCTGTATTACTCCACCTCTATAGTCTCTTCTAAAGCATGTGTAGAGTTTTTCTAATACTCATATACAGTCTGTTCTAATGCTCGTCTACAGTCTGAAGTACTGCACCTCTACAGTCTGTTCTAAAGCATGTCTACAGTGTTTTTTATAATACTCATATACAGTCTGTTCTAATGCAAGTCTATAGTCTGTACTACTGTTCATCTACAGTCTGTTTTACTGCACGTCTACAGTCTGTTCTGATAAACGTCTACAGTCTGTTCTACTACACATCTACAGTCTCTACTACTGCACTTATGAAGTCTGTTCTAATGCACATCTACAGTCTGTTCTAATCCATGTCTATAGTCTGTACTACTGCTCATATACGGTCTGTTCTAGTGCAGGTCTACAGTCTGTTCTAATAAACGTCTACAATCTGTTCTACTGCACATCTACAGTCTGTACTACTGCACTTCTACAGTCTTTTCTAATGCTCATCTACAGGCTGTATTATTGCACCTCTACATTCTGTTCTAAAGCATGTCTAGAGTGTTTTCTACTTCTTCTCTGAAGTCTGTTTTACTGCACGTCTACAAACTGTTTAACTGCACCTCTACCGTCTTTTCTATTGTACATCTACAGTCTGTACTACTGCACATCTACAGTTTGTACTACTGGACTTCTACAGTCTGTTCTAATGCTCGTCTACATTCTGTATTACTGCACCTCTACAGTCTGTTCTAAAGCATATCTAGATTGTTTTCTAATACTAATATAAGTCTGTTCTAATGCTCGCCTACATTCTGTACAACTGCACCTCTACTGTCTGTTCTAAAGCATGTCTAGAGTGTTTTCTAATATTCATATAGAGTCTGTTCTAATGCTCGTCTACAGTCTGAACTACTGCACCTCTCTATTCTATTCTTCTGCACTTTGTCAGTCTCTTCTTCTGGGCGTTTACAGTCTGTTCTAATGATCGTCTACAGTCTGTTCTAAAGCCAATCTAGAGTGTGTACTACTGTTGCACTGAAGTCTGTACAAATGCACGTCTAAAGTCACTTCTATTGTACGTCTATAGCTTGTTCTAATGCACATCTACAATCTGTTATAATGCAAGTCTACAGTCTGTACTACTGCTCCTCTACAGTCTGTTCTAATGCCAGTCTAGAGTCTGTACTACTTCTGCTCTGCAGTCTGTTTTACTGCAAGTCTACATTCAGTTCTACTGCACATCTACAGTCTGTTCTAATGCACAGCTACAGTCTGTTAAACTGCAAGTCTACAGTCTGTACTACTGCACCTCTACAGTCTGTTCTAAATCATGTCTACGGTCTTTTCTAATACTCATGTACAGTCTGTTCTAATGCTCGTGTAAAGTCTCAACTACTGAAGCCTTACGGTCTATTCTTCTGCACATCGTCAGTCTGTTCTACTACACATCTACAGTCTGTTCTAATGGACATCTACAGTCTGTTCTAATACACGTCTATAATCTGTTCTAATGCTCATCCACAGTCTGTTCTAATGCAGGTCTTTAGTCTGTACTACTGCACATGTTCTACTATGTTGTTCTACTGTTCTGTTCTACTCGCGTCTACAGTCTATTATAATGTTCGTCTACAGTCTGTTCAACTGCACGTCTACAGTCATTTCAACTGCACCTCAACAGTCTGTTCTAATTCCAGTTTACAGTCTGTACCTCTGCTCTACTGCAGTCTGTTCTACTGCACATCTACAGTCTGTTTTACTGCACATCTACAGTCTGTTCCAATGCACATCTACAGTCTGTTCTAATGCAAGTCTACAGTCTGTACTACTGCTCATCTACAGTCTGTTCTACTGCACGTCTACAGTATGTTCTAATGCCAGTTAACAGTCTGTACTACTGCTCTACTAAAGTCTGTTCTAATGAACATCTACAGTCTGTACTAATGCAAGTCAATAGTCTGTATTACTGCACCTCTACAATATGTTCTAAAGCATGTCTAGAGTGTTTTTAATACTGGTATAGAGTCTGTTCTAATCCTCGTCTACAGTCTGAACTACTGCACTTCTACAGTCTTTTCTAAAGTATGTCTAGAGTGTTTTCTAATTCTCATATACAGTCTGTTCTAATGCTCGTCTACAGTATGTACTGCTGCATCTCTACAGTATATTCTTCTGCACATTGTCAGTCTGTTCTACTCGCGTTTACAGTTAGTTCTAATGCTCGTCTACAGTCAGTTCTACAGTTTGTTCAAATGCAAGTTTCTAGTCTGTTTTACTGCTCATCTATGGTCTGTTCTTTTGCACGTCTACAGTCTGTTCTGATAAACGTCTACAGTCTGTTCTACTGCACATCTACAGTCTGTTCTACTGCACATCTACAGTCTGTTCTAATGCAAGTCTACAGTCTGTATTACTGCTCATCTACAGTCTGTTCTAAAGCATGTCTCGAGTGTTTTCTAATGCTCATATACAGTATGTTCTAATGCATGTCTACAGTCAGAAATACTGCACCTTTTACAATCTGTTCTAAAGCATGTGCAGAGTGTTTTCTAAAACTCATATAGAGTCTGTTCTAATACTCGTCTACAGTCTGAACTACTGCAGCTCTACAGTCTGTTCTAAAGCATGTCTAGAGTGTTTTCTAATACTCATATACAGTCTGTTCTAATGCTTGTCTACAGTCTGTACTACTGCATCTCTACAGTCTATTCTTCTGCACATTGTCAGTCTGTTCTACTGGACGTTTACAGTCTTTTCTAATTCTCATCTACAGTCTGTATTACTGCACCTCTACAGTCTGTTCTAAAGCATGTTTAGAGTGTTTTCTAATACTCATATACAGTCTGTTCTAATGTTCGTCTACAGTCGGAACTACTGCACCTCTACATTTTGTTATAAAGCATATCTAGAGTGTTTTCTAATACTTATATAGAGTCTGTTCTACTGGACGTTTATAGCCTGTTCTAATGCTCGTCTATAGTCAGTTCTAAAGCCAATCTAGAGTCTGTACTACTGCTGCTCTGAAGTCTGCTCAACTGCACGTCTACTGTCTGTTCACCTGCACCGTTACAGTCTGTTCTAATGCCAGTTTACAGTCTGTACTACTGCTCTACTACAGTCTCGTCCACTGCACGTCTACAGTATGTTTTACTGCACATCTACAGTCTGTTCTAATATACATCTACTGTCTGTTCTAATGCAAGCCTACAGTCTGTAATACTGCTCATCTACAGTCTGTTCTACTGCACGTCTACAGTCTGTTCTAATGCACATCTACAGTCTGTTCTAATGTAAGTCTGTACTACTGCTCATCTACAGTCTGTTCTACTACACGTGTACAGTCTCTACTACTGCACTTTTAAAGTCTGTTCTAATGCAAATCTATAGTCTGTTTTACTGCACATCTACGGTCTGTTCTACTGCAGGTCTACAGTCTGTTCTAATAAACGTCTTGTAGCAGATCAGCCTCCAGAACGCCACACGGATTATAACATTTGTTTAATCACTTACAGACCTCCAAACTGTTTCACTAAGGGTCTTCAAGATTAACAACTGTTGTTTCACCATCGGCCTCCAGAGACAGGCCGTGGATGTAAATCTTGAGAAGAAGACATGCTAACCCCGTTTTCTTTCAGATAAAAGGACACCAACGTGTTTTGCTAAGGACAGGAAACTTATTAATGACTTTGTTTTGCTTTTATAAGAATTGGATCTTCGTTCTACCCAGCACCGTGTCAAAGGTGACACATGGAACATCACAGACTGCTAGACGCCATGTCCAAAAGCCGTAAATCCTGTAGATAAGGTGTCCATCCAGCTTTCTCGAGAACACTTTATTCTAATCCTGATTGACAGTTGAAAATGTCTTTGATCATAGTTGTTCGGGCATGGTCAAACACTACCCCCTTTTGGTTTAACTGGACAAATGACTCTGCACTCAAGAAGGACATTTGGTGTTATTTCATTAAAGGACATTTTGTTATTTTATTACTTAGAAAGATTGTGAATGTACTAACAATTATACTGTTTGTTTCCAGGATGCAGAGTTTTACAAGTCAACTAATTCCTTCCATTCCTACAGAGTTACGTTTTATGTTAATAAAATGTAATGAATATATGTTTTTATAATAAGTCTGACAAATGTTTCTTTGCATAATCCTGCAAGTACGAATGTGTTTGTGTGTTTTACGAAAACCAAGGAAAATAGGGTGAAACAAAAGGAATGTTTAAGACTTAGTTTAAACATTTAAACTCCCCCCCAAAGCAATGCCTTCCTCCGTAAGACACACCCTGTCAAAAAGTGTTAAAAGTGACCGCTGGTCAAAAACACGCTCTCTCTGCACTACTCTCCGTCTCCTCTTCACTTCGCTCTGGACCTCTTGTCCGTTCAGGGCTGTAGGCCCTCGGACCTCTCACAAGCTCGGACCTCGTGTAACAGTAAATTTTCTTTGTACTTTAAAGCCTGCAAGTTTAGCTTGCCGCGATAAAGTTTCCTTCACACAGCTGTTCAAAGTAGCTTACTTCTTGCCAGCCTGCCAACAAAAGGAAGTTGCCTCGCTTTTATTTTTGAAGATTTCCTGCCTGCTAAAGAGTTAGCTTGACTAAAATCTAACTTTCTCGAGCAAGTTTAAGCCAGCAACACAGCCGCTAAACCTTCTCCAGTGGACTTCGCAATAACTTTGAAAGACTCAATTTTACTCTGTGTACGACGCTGATGCTAAAAGGCTTGGCTAGTTGTGACAGTAACGAGGACGCTTTTGAATCTCCGGGCCCACGGCAGCCCCTCTGGAGAGTGGAAACAGCAGGCCATCCTGGAGGCGACAAACGTCATCGGTTGCGACAGGGTTCGGACAACCTCTAGACCTCTCGTCGCTAAGATCTGAGACCAATCACGACCCCAGGGTGAGTCTAACGTTAGTTACACAAGTTTGGCGTCTAACTTGTGTAACTAACACAGTTAGACGCCAAACTTGTGTAACTAACACAAGTTTGGCGTCTAACTGTCTAAACTTGTGTTAGTTACACAAGTTTGGCGTCTAACTGTCTAAACATAACAGCCTTGGCCTCAGAAACCGTCATCGAACCCCTTTAAGCGCTCCGTAACAGCCCCTTATCTAATAATAGAGTTAATAATCAATAGGCCTACTTTCTTTTGTTTCACAAAATCCTCTGAAAGTAAAGTGTTTTATCGTTCTTTGATTTACCCATTCATGTGTCAATAATTATCCCTTTGTGTCATTTACACTGTCATTATTCACTGTTTAAATTTTTATAATCTTTAATAAAACCCCATAAAGACATTTACTGTTTCAATGTTTAATTCATTAATTTTAACGAAGAATTTACTTCCTTTAGATTAATGAGACTAGACTAAACAGTTTCTCTGGATCTGTTCAAAACTAGAGTGGTGCCCCGAAAGAAATTAATATTTTGATAAGCAAAATATTAATTATTAATTTCCATAATTAATATTTATATTAATTATTAATTAATAAGACCATATTCCCTACATATTATTTTTGACGCCCCGCGTGAGCCTCGGAAGAATTTTCTTGATTAAACATTAGAATCACTCAATATCCAAAGTCTTTACAAAATTGCTGTCCACTGAAAGCTGTGCCTTTGTTGTGCTGTTGCTTAGCAATGCGTTTAACCGCGTGCGTGTGGGTGTGTGTGTGTGTGAAAGTTGTGCTTTTGTTTGTTAAGTGTGAAGCGCTGTCGAAATTGCTAATTCAAATCGTACCAGCTGGACTGATATTATTTTGAATTACAATTAGTATTGTACGTACATTTATGGCCAGAGCATTAATCAAGTACTTGTTAAAAGTTGCTTAGAGTCTGTTACAAAGCTTAGAGACTCTGCAAATTGCATGCATGTTAAACACACGAGACAAAGTGTGTAACTTCATATGGGCCCGAGACAAAAAGCTAACTACTGTGCTACGCCAGAGTTAAGTTAAAATTGTCTCTTACAAGTTGAAAAAATTGCCGCGTTAATCGAATTTTATGAGAAAACTTGTCTTGCCTAAGGCTTATGAGCCTGGGTGTATTTTGAATGGATTAAAAAAAAAACCCGTGCTGTAGGCCTTCACAGACTAGCTAACTGTGAAAACCCTCCCCCTAAAAGCCACGTGGGCTGCCGTGCGTTTTGTCTAAAAACGTGGTTTGAGCCTGCTGTCAATGTGCTTGTGTTTAAAACGTGGCCTTGTACCTGCCTTGTACAAAGCGCTGCTGTGTTTAAACCGCGGGTTTAACAAGTTGTAGACGCGTCCCAAGTCAGTCTCTGACTGGAGCTAAAAACAAACTTTGCCCGGCACCCTCAAAGGGGCGTGCGGAGATTTCATTTCGAAGCCAGAGACTCACGAGAGTCTCTATCGCCCCTAGCGGAAAGAAGTGGTAAAACCACTGACTCACGAGAGTCTTTATCTCCCCTAGCGGAAAGAAGTAGTAAAACCACAGACACAAGTTTCTACTGCCCTAGCGGAAGAGAAGTGCGAAACTTCTAAAAATCTCAGAGGAGCTCTCGTCTCTCTCTGGTGGTCACTCAACGGAATTACACTTTTTCCTTAAAATAGTGACTAATTCAAGTTTAGAACTTAACAACTGAATAATTTAAGCTTTCATTGACACTGAAAAGCCTGATTGAATTAACATAAAAGTGAATTACTCTGCGTTATTAACAACTACTGAACTGCTATTAAGCTGTTTTGATTGTTGTTAATGCCTGTGTTTAACAACCTTGAATGCACAATAGGAGTTAACTAACAATTGTGACATTTTTAATGAACATTGCATCTGCTTTTGGAAAATCTTTGATGCTAACCCTGCATTTAATTTGATTGATTCATTTGTCTTGATTAACAATTTAAGACTTGTTTTGTGACTTTCCTATCTACACAGGATTTGTCAAATTGGAATGCTAATGCTAACAGCTTACTAACACTACGACAACCCTGCTGTTACGTCTGAACAGACTTAACCCTGCACGAATTTTGTCATAGCTGTAATTTAAAAGCTGATTACCTGCATGAATTGTTAGATTAAACCCACTGATTCTGCACTGTTAATTTTACAAATTAGCACTGTCAACCCTCATTAACATTCACACCACTAGGCTATTGCTACATAGTCACTGCTTAATACTAGCATAAGGTCATTTCACTCAGAAATAGACTTTATACCAACTTCCACTTCAACAATTCCTTCTTTTATTACTTTCAATCTGACTTATTTGACTTAATACCCCTTTTATTTTAATTTAATTGTAATTTTATTTTATTTTAAATAAAATAAAATGTTAACTTTAATTTTTATTCCTTCATTATTTTTTTATTATTTACACTTTGTAAAATCCTTTTACAGTCTGCTTGAGTTTCTGCGCCTTCTTCGTAACACTCTACAAGTAGTAACTCTCTCCTTGCAGTTAAAACGTAATCTAACAATAACTCAGAGAAACCCCATTTCTCAACAAGTCTGACTCACAGTCTACAGGTTCTGGTAGTCCCATCAAGCTTCTGGATCACTTAGACTAGGCTCTAAATGATTTAACAGAACAGGTGCTACCCCAATATGTTGTGAGATTCAAACCACACCTCCCAACGAGCTAGATTCAGTTCTTAGCTCCTTGATTAGCATTGCGCTAACCTATAAGCCAAAAGACAAGGATCTAACTAAGCTGTTAGGTCAAATGGCTACTGTTATGCGCGCAGCAGAAACACGCTGAGGATCTCCTGGCACGCAGCCACGAGAAAATCCAGGTCCAGAAACAGGACCTCGCCCGCTTCCAACGCGATATCAAGACATTGAATCAGGAACTCCAGCTGACCCAAGGAGCCCTGGAGAATTCTGAAAAACAGAACCAAGAGTTACAAACTCTTGCACAAACACTCCAAAGACAGAACCTGACTTTGAGGAGTTACACACCAAACTCCAGATAACTGAGGGGACCCTCAGTGACCTAAGGAACGAGCTGAGCGAAACAAGGTCTGCTCGTGACCTAGCAGAACTGCAGCTCAGTGACCATCGCAATGAGCACGCGCTATGCGAGAGGAACTCATCAAAGCAGGCAAAGTGCACAGCTGTCCGCGAATATGCTGGCACAGGAAGCTCGGCGGAGAGTCCCTGAGTGCACGGGTAGAGGCCCTCACTCAACAAGGTGACTTAGACCGCCAGCTTATTGAACAACTTCAGGCGTGCTTAACAGAAGCCGCCCAGATACAACCAGGTAACAAAACAGAGTTTAAAAGCACTCCGAACCAAGTGCTGGTTACACCGGCATACCAACCTGTTAAACCAAAGGAAAACTCCCAGGAGGGAGCTACCTCACTAACTAATCTGATTTCTCGACCCCTACCGCCTCGCTTGGGCGCAGCGGAAGAGGACCAACCGGTGCCGAGAGCCCGGCCGTCTTTCCGCGAGCTTCCACAGGTAGGCATTCGGATTACTTCGCACTACCAAAAGGTAGGCAATCGGACTTTGTCCCACAACCAGCTTTGAAACAGAGACATCTGGACTACGGTCCCACTAACAGAGACTTTGACAAAATTGCGCGTCATATCACTCGCTTTGAGCCCCATCAAGGAGCGTCTTATGACGTGAGTGCTTATCTTCGCGACATTGAATTCTACCTACAAAGAATACCCAATGTTACTGCTGCGGACAAAATCTTTCTGATAAAACTAACATCAAGCAGAGATGTTAGTAGCTTCATCGAACATCAACCTCCTGAGGTCCAAGCTGACTTTGATCTCCTTAGTCAGTCTCTCATGGTGGAATTCTCAGACGTTACGGTAAATGTGGGTCTGACTGCTGCCCTAATGATCAAACAGGCACGGCCAGAGTCCCCACAGCTATACTATCATCGGCTACGCAAAGCTTATTTCGGTCCACTCAATGAACCAAACATGGAGGAGGATAAAAACTTCAAAGCCCTCTTTGTGCAAAACCTCCATCCAACTACCAGCCATCATCTTGGCGTTTCTGCATGCCCACAAACGCAGACCAGCCACCAACCGCGCTGGCAATGCGGGCATTCACTAAACAGAGGCTGAGGCAGACTAAACGTCTGTTGTTGGGCAGAGAATCAAGAACTGTTGCAAAGCCGATAGGTTGGATCACACTCAGGTTTATTTCAGATCTGGGATCAGTGGCTGCCAAGCAGAGACTGAACCCCGTACATAAAAAGCACTGCCTTTATATACCTTTCAACAAACAACATCTGGTTTACATTAACTGGCTTCCTATATGGTGAGACATCGACATATCTTTGGTTTACATGACATCTTGACCTCTCTCCTACACACACACATCCTAATTAATTTAAGGGTACCAATAAACCAGGGCTAATAAAAGGAAATGAGCCTAAACTCAGTTAACCTGGGGTCAGCCCCATGACCCATGTCTGTTTCCTAACGTTTCAGTCAATTAGCCTAAATACATCCTGTAGAGTTACATTTCACAGTCAGACAGAAAAAGCATACATTGAAATAAACTTACTTGATATCAATCCACTCTTTTTATTTTCGCCTGAGCTCCCCCTTTTCTTTATTTTTTCAGTATTTAAAATTCATTAAGACATACAAGATTATCTATATAAGGCACTTCAAACTTTAAAATATACATGTTACAATTGTATAATATTGTGATCCCCAACCTGTGTAATAAAAATACAGCAAACAATGCACAGAAATCAACATTGACATGGCTCCTACTAATCTAAATATTAAGAAATTATGATAATATTTAGATAATGAGCTGGCCAAAAGAAACATAACAGGAAGTCCACAAGCCAGCCCGCAATTGGACCGTCACCTGTAACTTCCCTAAAAGGCGGACTGCCTTAGAATCTCCTAAAGAAAAATAACAAACCGTGAAAATAGGACTACCACGCTCATCACCATTTCTAACTATCAAAAATAAAAAGGAGCTTCAGCATTGAGTTGCCTATGTTGACATCCGCTGTGGCATTGGATAATGAAACCATCATGGCTCAGAGGCTCTCAGCATTCATGTGGCCGAAAACATCCTCATTATTTTTTTTAGAGATATCTTCAGTTGGACATCTCCTTTTCCGTCAGTTCTTTGGGTTCAGTAGGTGAAATCAATTCCGCAATGGGACACCGAATCAGGTTGTGAGGATCCTGATGAACTAGAACTACAAGAAGAAGAAGTATCAATATTCTCTTTGAGGACATTTTGTTGAGTCACATGCATTGGGCTCTGTATCATTGTCATGCTCATAGAAGAAGTGATAGATTTGAATATAAGTGATCTAAGTATAGGTATACAGCAGCAGAAAAGGATACCGATGGGGAGCAGGAACATCAAAATTGGACCACATATACCTATCAACCATCCCAACACTGAATTTCCTGAGAAGAAATTCACAATGTTCTCTATAAAAGGAGGGTACTTAGTATAGACATTGAAAATCTAGATGGTTCACCGGTAAGTGGAACAAAAGTTGATGTCCTCTCCTACATTCTCCCCATCGCTGTTGCTGCGTTTCACTCGTTTGACATTCGTCTTAGTAACTTTGGTACAATTATTCTGTGAAGAAGAACACAAAAACACTTGTGAGTTTTCCAGACGATTTTGTTTTTGTTTCTGTTGTTCAATAATATCAATAGTGATCTCATTTTCTCTAGACTCATCACTTGAATTAGGACCATTGTCACAGCATGCCATAGTAACAAGTAGTACGCTTATACTACTGTACATTAGTATCAAGGTCATGCTATAACAAGAAAAGTGACTCCTGTATCGTGAGTTCAGGGAATTTCTCCAGCTGTCCCTCTCTGGTCTGCTCTGCCTGGTGCGGCCTTGACCCTGCTGGCATGGATCCATATCGGGTGTCCCTCCACTTTCACCGCCGTCCGAGTTGCCAAAAGAACCTTGGCAGGTGGTCTGTAGCGAGTTCACTTGGTCGTGGTTTAAGACTCCTCACCAACACGTAATCTCCTGGACCAAAAGGATGGGTAGGCCTCTCCGACAACACTGGAAAGGACTCGAACACCTGTTGTAGATACTTAGAAACAAAAGTAAATAGATTTTGCACATACTTTTGTTGCAACTCTTGTAATTGTGTGAGATCCACGGCCGGTTTCATATCCATCAAGGTAGCCAGCTGAAAAGGACGGCCCATTAGTATTTCATGCGGGGACAATCCAGTAACTTTGCATGGCATTGCTCTTATATTTAACAAGGTTAATGGCAGTGCATCTAACCACGTCATTTGTCGGGACATATGAATTTTCAACAACTTGTTTTTATTGTTCTGTTCATTCTTTCTACATTACCTGAGGACTGTGGATGATAAGGAATATGAAATCTCCATTGAATCCCTAATGCTGTAGCCAGTAATTTTGTCACACGCGATGTAAACGGCGTTCCATTGTCGGATGAGATAGACATCGGAATCCCAAATCTGGCAATCACATGCTCCATCAAGCACTTTACCACTGTCTGTGCATTTTCTTTCGAGTTGCAAAACCTCTGGCCACTTAGAGAAACGATCAACAATTACCAACAGATAAGAGTAGCCCCTTAATTTAGGCATGTGTGTAAAATCGATCTGCAACTGCTGGAATGGCCCTTCCGGTATTGGCAAATGTTCATGTTTGATTGGTTTTGTGGCTGGATTGCTCCTTGCACAAGTCAAACATTGCTGAATGTATCGTTTTACATGCTTTTCTAATCCAATGGTAAAAAATATCTTGGAGATAAAGGTAGTTATAGCCTGATAATTAGCATGAGTAATCCCATGTACATAAGCTATAAGTGGGTAATACGCAGATTTTGGCAATACAATGCGTTCATCACTTGATTTCCATACCCCATCTATGCCTTTCTGACACCCCTTCTTTTCCCATTTCTCCTTCTCAATTTCAGATGACTGTGTCTGGAAAGAAATTAAATCATCAATAGAATAAGGAGGATCAGGTGGTTGAGAAGTTAGTAAGGATATGTTCAACCATGGAGGATAGGAGGCATGTAGAGCAGCTTCTTTAGCATTCTTGTCAGCTAAATTGTTACCTCTAGCCTCAGGCTGTCCTGTTTTTGCATGTCCTGCACATTTCACAATAGCAAGTTCACTAGGTAACATCATAGCAGATAGAAGATTTTTAACTAGTTCAGCATGTTGAATTGTTTTTCCTACTGCCGTAATGAACCCTCTGTTTTCCCATATTTTTCCAAAATCATGGGCCACTGAAAATGCGTATTTTGAGTCAGTGTAAATGGTTGCCCGAAGATCTTTAGCAATGTAACAAGCTCTAGCTAAAGCTATCAACTCTGCCGCCTGTGCAGAGGAGACTGGTATGCGATAAGCTTCAACACATTGATCATTACTGTCCACAATGGCATAACCTGAGAGTGTAGTCTGATCGTCGCATAGATGACCCATCACAATATAAGACTATATCACTAGTCTCAAGTGGAGTTTGTTGTAAGTCCATTCTGACACTTGTGGACTCATTGATTAAATCCATACAATCATGAATAACATCATTGTCATTGTCATCTTTGTCATTACCATGCAACAAAGTTTTCAAATGCACTGCCGGATTGGCATGCACTGCTGTGGAAACAGTAAGATTCTGTGTCCCTGTTAAAATATGCTCATAATTGCTGCGTCGCTGACTTGTCATATGTTGTGTTGTCATGTTGGTCAAAATAATCCCTATCATATGACTTGTATGTAGGATCATTGGATGTCCCAAAACAATAGTTTGTGACTTTTCAACCATTATAGCAGCAGCTGCCACCGCCTCAGACACGGCACCATTCCTTGAACAATCAAAGGCAATATTTTTGAATAGTATGCCACTGCTCTCATGCCACCCCCGTGAGGTTGCGCCAACACAGCAGAGGTCACCAACCCATCTTCTGCCACATACAGATGAAACACAATCTTATAGTCCGCCAGGCCCAGTGCTGGTGCATGGCACAATAGATATTTAATGTGCCTGAAAGCGTGTTTCATCTCAGCCGTCCATTGAATCGGCTCTGGTTTGTCCTTTGCAATGGCTTTGCGGAGCAGCGCATCATAAGCTGCATAGCCAGCCAACCATGGCGAGTAATTGATGAGACCCAAGAAGGACAGCATTTCAGTCTTTGTCTGTGGTTTGTTCAGCTTCGTTATTGTCTCTATTCGTGCTGGAGACAAATATCGACATCCCCCTTTCAATACATAGCCCAGGTAGTTCACAGCAGGTTGACAGAACTGGAGCTTTGCAAGAGAGGCTCGGTGTCCACCATTGGCCAGATGTGTGAGGAGAGCAATGGAGTCTTGGATGCAGTCAGACTCAGTTGGAGATGCAACAAGAAGGTCGTCAACATACTGTAATAGCGTCGAGGCCCCCGGGAGCACAAGTGAGGACAGGTGCATTTTAACAGCTTGACAGAAATAACTAGCACTGTCGATGAAACCTTGAGGTAATCTCGTGAAACAATAGGTTATGCCGTTTATTGAGAAACCAAATAAATCTTGTGTATTCTCATGTACTGGAATTGAAAATAGGCAGAACATAGGTCCACCACCGTGTAACAAACTGAGTTAGGAGGCAGTGCTGTTAAAATGGCATTGACATCTGGCATGTTAGGTGCTATGGGGATAACTGCTTCATTCACCTTTCTCAAGTCATGTATGAAACGCCATTTGTTTGTTCCTTGTTTCAAAATTGGATTGATAGGTGTGTTACAGGGTGACGTTCGTCTGACAATCACGCCTTGCTGTAACAAACTATCAATGACTGGTTGGATGCCTTTCACCTTTTCCGTGAAAGGGGATATTGTTTAACATAGACTGGGTATTTACTGAAATCAATTCTGGCTTCATAAGGTGGTATTTGAAGCAAGCCTACATGGTTAGCATGTAAGGCCCAAAGTTGACTTGGGACTGATGACAGCACTGATGGAGGCTGTAATCTAATCTTAGTAGGGGCTTCATTGAAAACATCAGGCTGAAACATCTTTGTCATTGCTAGTTGTTTGATAAAGAAATGGGATGGTTCAACTCCATATGACCACACAACATAATCATTATTCTTTTCTTTTTCATCTGGAGGCCTGTGAAGATAAAATTTACAAGATGCAATTAAGAGTTTAACATCTTCAAATCCAGTCCTCATTGCACAAACAATAGACTCAATCAGTTCATCACTATGTTTCCACAGCAGCAACAGTCCATGCGGTGCTAAGTAAAAACATGGTGAGGTCTCTTTTAATAGAGAGGGCTCAATAGATTTGTCTGAAAATGGCTGGTTAACTGGTTTCAACATTAACATTGCTGCAGCAGCTGCTGCATGACACTTAGCTAATTGTTTGATTCCACTTACAGAAAAATTTTGGATACATCCTGTGTATTTTCCAAAACTGTAGCAGCCATGTAAAAATCTATACCAGCTTTAGCATCAATCATCAACTGGTATATCATATGCGATGAAACATGTACTATAACACCATCAGGAGAACAAACAATGGTTGCGTTCAATTTGCACAATAAATCTCTGCCTAGCAGAGATATCGGCACTGTTTTGCTCAATATGAATGAATGATGTAATGTTACATCATCATATTCCACTAGTAGAGGAACTGAAAGAAATTCAGTTTGTGGGACTCCTGAAACACCGACAGAAATGACAGTCTCTTTTCCTATTGGACCTGTGATGTATCTTTTGTTTATACATGAGATTGTTGCTCCTGTGTCAATAAGGAAAGGAATTCTCCTTCCTTCTACAACCAAACTCAACTGAGGAATTTCAGATGGTTTCTGTGATAATTTAATATGAGGAGCATTGAGGAGCCAAACACTGTCATTGTCCCTCTGTCGGTAATCCTAGTGGTTAGACCATATTACCTCTGAGGCAGAAGGTCGGGGATGCTGTAACTCACCAGCTGTCTGTGTCTCTGTATTCAGAGCAGCATTCAGAGGTGCTGGGTATGTGTGTGTCCTGCCCGTTCCAGAGAAAGGAGGTGCATTAGGAGAAGTTGGCCCTCCTCTGGGTCCGCCCATGCTATAATAGTCTTGCCTCCTTAACAAACAATCTCTAATCCAATGTCCCGCCTTTTGACAATAATGACATACATAGTTAGGGCCGGGCCTTCGCATTATCCTTCCTGGTCTTCCCTTTCTCTCTGTGTTCCTTGGTAACATCCCCTTGGCCCCACAGGCATGAAAGCTCTTCTATCCCCTGTCCCATCCTATTCAAGGGAAAGCCCTGCCTTTTCAACTGGAGATGACACAGGCATGTCAGCCATAACTTGTACTGCCTGAACTCGTGTTTTCTGCCCTGTGAACAGTCCTACAGCCTCTAATTCTCTCACCTTCTTCATCAAAGCTGTTGGACTCAATGAATACACTTCTGGAGTAGATATTTTCAATGTATACAATGATTGTGGATCCAATCCATTCAAAAACATAGACACAAAGAAAGGATCTTCCTTGTCTACAACTTCTAACTTTCGTCTTCTTTCCAGCATTTCTGAAATCTTTGTGCGTAGTTTCACATGGTTTCATTAGGTTTTCTTTACACGTAAGAATTTGAGAAACATCACGCTCCTGTGCTGCATTCTTTATCAAGAATGCTTTCAACTCATTAATATGATCCTCTTTATGTTTTTACTCAGCCAGGAAATTTCCTCTCCAGCTCTCCTTCACCCACTACTGGACCATCATTCTCTTCATTCAGACTCACACATTCTTCAATCAAAGTGTCTCTCTTAACATTTGGCATTAATGTAGTTAGGATGTAACGCACATCTTTTCCTGACATAGAGCCATGCAGTAAAGCTGAAGTCCACCAATTAAGAAAAGCTGTTGGATTAGAGAGAGGTGCTGGTGCATCTCTGGTAATCCTGGATATTTCAGCTAAAGTTAAGGGTTTGTCCATTACTTTATCGTCAAACACAACTAAAGGAGCACTTATCTGTACATCTTGTTCCTGAGATGCCTGCGTGATATCTTTTTCTTTAATCCCTGCTTCTTGTTGGTTTTCTTTATCTTTAATATAACGTTTTATCATTTTGCAGACATGTAGAACCTCTTCCTCTGAAATATTAGAGAGAAGCCTCTCTTTTATTTTATCATCAATGGGTTTCGTTATATCAATTGTTACACCATGCTGTGTCTGATACTTCTGTATCACGTTAATCCAACATTCAATCATGCATTCACAACTGCGTGCCACGCTTAAATCCGGCTCCTGTCCTTTCCGACCAGCCTAAAAAGCTGTTTAAATGCTGCCTCACACATTCACTTACATACTTCAATTGCTTTCAATCCCACATTAACAATTGTCTATACCCCACAATTATTTCTCTTAGATTCTTCTGCTTTCAATTTTAAAATCAGCTGAATGCACTAATAGGTATTACATATATAAAGGAATAAAGTTCCTTACCTAGTGCAACTCTCAAGCTGATCCTGTTCGTGACGCCATTTGTTGTCGGGCAGAGAATCAAGAACTGTTGCAAAGCCGATAGGTTGGATCACACTCAGGTTTATTTCAGATCTGGGATCAGTGGCTGCCAAGCAGAGACTGAACCCGTACATAAAAAGCACTGCCTTTATATACCTTTCAACAAACAACATCTGGTTTACATTAACTGGCTTCCTATATGGTGAGACATCGACATATCTTTGGTTTACATGACATCTTGACCTCTCTCCTACACACACACATCCTAATTAATTTAAGGGTACCAATAAACCAGGGCTAATAAAAGGAAATGAGCCCTAAACTCAGTTAACCTGGGGTCAGCCCCATGACCCATGTCTGTTTCCTAACGTTTCAGTCAATTAGCCTAAATACATCCTGTAGAGTTACATTTCACAGTCAGACAGAAAAAGCATACATTGAAATAAACTTACTTGATATCAACGTCAAAAGCCAGACACTCTTGTCACCGTAGATCGGAGCCTAGCGCTCGAAGGAGCGCCGACCTCCAATCCAAATGGCCCAGGAGCCTCCCGCTTTCCAGACAGGAAAGAGGGACCTCGACCACACAAAGAGAGCCGGGTCCACACCCGACCTGGCCTGAGCGTAAGTTCAAAGACCAGGGCCCTCAATGGAGACCTCGGTTCGAAAATAAATTTCGAACCAATCCAAACACGTAACCAAAGGGGGTCCTATCAAAACGCGACGACAGGAGAAACCATTATCGTCTGTCCCAAGACCAACGATCATCAGGTAGCTCACCTGTCAAACGACAAAATCATGCCAGAGACCGAGCCCCTGAAACTCAGACTGATCGCGATAGCGAAAGGAGTCTGACTACAGAGGAGGCTCGGGCCATAGAACGCATACTCAAACGAATGCGCGAAAGTCCAAGGACAAGGCTGATCTGTATACGGTGGAGGCCTCTAAGGCCCGATTCAGACACAGTCACAACCGATCCAAGTCGACTTAACACGCAACGAAAATACAGAGTCTACTGAAGGGAATGAACATCTCCCAGACCTGTACCTAGGCTCTGATGATCCAGAGCCACTCAATGACATTGTCCAGGACCCTAGCATGGACAACACGGAGGAAGTGATCCAGATCACAAATACCTCAGTCCGTCTAGCGCCGTCCAAGTGAACCCAAACATCGGGCTGTGCCATGACCACGCCACGACTATCGAATGTGAAACACCCTTTCACCAATTTCTGGGTCACCTAACTGAAAAGGGAGTAGCTCGAAAGCTTTATCTCTCTGTCTTGTTAGAAGACCACTTGACGCACAAAGCACTTCTCGACACAGCCGCTGACATCAGCCTAATTTCAGGCAACCTGTTCAGATCACTCCAGGCTATAGCGAGAAGATCCCACAGGGACTTGAAGTCCCACCCGTGCTCTTTAGAAATAAGGCCTTACTCTGATGATCGGACGATCATCAACAAGGTAGCCTTAGTCCAACTGACCATCGGACCCATGACACTGATACACCCAGTGTACGTGTCCCACCTTGACAATGTCCCACTTCTGATTGGAAAAGACATCCTCAATCGCTTGAACCACTGATCAACTTCAAGCAGCTGAAGATTTGGGCCCAAGTGCGAGAACCACTTCCAATCTTACTGAATGAATCTCAGTGCTATGCGATTGATAGGGAATCACCAATCGGCAGGGTAGCCACCGACATCGCTGGTACAACAACCATGCAACCTCGGTGCGAACCAAACCCCTTTACATTGCGTGACAACTTCCTATGCACGCTGAAGGACCCATTAGCGATGACACCCCAGATTGTCAATGGCATCTCACTGGAAGCAACTCCAGTCGACAATGTCGTGATGGCCTTATGGGCTGACAAATCTGCCATCAGCCAGGAGCTGTTTAACACTCTAACGCAGATAAACCCGTGCCTGACCTTCATAAAGAAGCGCACTAGGTTCCCTGCTAACCCCACACCGACTCATGCGTTAACCGCCATCGGTCTATGCTCTGCCATCGCGATGGAACAAAAGAGAACTGACCCACACGTTTGCTGTCATCCCTAATCTCTCACATTCAGTGTACATTGGGGCTGACATGCTAGTCAGACTCGACGCACAAGTCGACACCATTAACAACGTTCTCTGGTCCCTGACTGGAGTACGTAAAGAATCACTTTCACTGACCAAAGGAAACTTGAGATCGGGTCAAAGCGATCCCCGGCGTGTGTCAGGTAAGTAACGACTGCCATCTCACGATACCGCTGCGTAACATCATGGACATACGTCTGAAAGCGTTTCCAGGACAACAAGTTAACTCTTCACAAGCGTTCTTCCAACCGTCGCCTCTGTTCGTTGAGTTAGGCTTGTCTGTCCAGGCAACACCCCTGGTCGAGCTCGACTCTCGATCAACACACGTGCTAGTGCAGAATCCTACTGCCAATAGCATTCTCGTCCCCAAGGCCACACCTTTAGGTTGGCTGATTGACACTAGGTTCCATGACTGTGAACTCAGAATCCCAGTCATAGGGGCGTATGCCACACTCACTCGCGACTGAACAACAGGAGACCGGAGTTGTCTACACAAAACCTTCCGGAGCAATCGCCATATACCCCTCACTTGTGGTCGATACCGACACTATCTGCAGGGTCGATCTGGCTGATGCTGAGGTAATGGTTGTACAGACAGGCTCCCTGCTCTCCCTCGATACAGACAAAGACCTGAACGATCAGGCAGACCTCATGGCAAAACAAGGGGCTCTAGACAAAGCTCTCTGGCAATTCCAGCCAGAAACCTCGTCGATCGACCCCTTCCCACCCAACCCACCCATTCTGTCTGTCTGGTTACCCGATCTAAGGCAACCGCACCGTGCCTCGGCTCTGACCCCTGCAGACCCATCAACTTCCTTTCTTTCTTTCACTGGTTCCGGCCTCGTTGCCCTTCAAGCAGCGGACTCGGCAATCCACAAACTTATGCTTTACCTTTCAGACCCGATGTCTAACCCCATCGTAGACACTGACTTTTCCTCCGGCGCATATCTTACAAAGCTATGGGCGGTGCGCTCAACTCCACCTGCGCGCCATGGCTTGCTTGTCTCACGCCTCTGACACCCTCACTTCACCTGCGTTCGTAGGGCCTCAGAGCCTAAGGGGGTCATGCTAACGCACGCACATGGACGCTCCTTTAGCAGGCCACAGAGGTGTCCGCAACACATCAGGCACTTCAACAAGTGGCATACTGGCCACACATGCAAGTGGCCGTGGCAGAATACATCAAAGGCTGCCTAGTATGCTGCCAATCTCAACCGACAAGACCACTCCATCGTGCACCCTTACAAAGAAGGGGCATTTCTTTTCCGTGGTCTGACCTCCAAATCGATTGGATGGGACCCCTGACTAAATCAACAAGGGGCAACAAATACATCCTAATGGTCACCTGTGCCTTCACTAAATGGGTGGAAGGACTTCCAGCCCCAAACGACACGGCACAGACCACAGCCTTTCTACTCATGAACCACGTGTTCTCCAGATTCGGCTTACCCTGTAAGGTCGATTCTGACCCTTGGGACTCACTTCACCGCCGAGGTGATGGGACAACTGTGGCAAACCATGGGCAAAATTCCACGTCAGCCACCACCCCCAGTCCTCAGGCCAAGTAGAAAGAGCAAACCGACGGTGATCGACATCCTAAAGAAATATGTTGCATCTAATCACCGAGACTGGGACGTCAAACTGCACTTGGTCCTGATGGCTATCAGAGCCACGGCACACACGGCGACCGGAGTCTCCCCGTTTGAGCTCATGACCGGTAGGCAGATGATGCTTCCCCTACACTTACTGTATCAGCCAGGAGAGGCTAACATCGCTCGGCCTATACCACACACCAGTACATGGCTGATCTCCAGGCACACCTGAGAATCACCTTCGCCTTTGCCCAGGAAAAACTAGGCAAAAGGGCAGAAGGAAGGTCTATTATGACCAAAAGTCATCTAGGACGAACTACAGGTGGGAGACAAAGTGTGGTACTACATGTTCAGCCAACTCACTGGACAAACAAGAGGTGGTACCAACCGACTAACGCTGAAATTCCTCCCGCGTTGGGCGGACCGTACCATTGTCAACAAACTATCCCGGTGGTGTATCAGATAAAGATCACCAAAGGGAGAAAGGAACCCACTCTCAAGTGGATACACTGCAACCAGATAAAGTTGCACAAAACCCCATGGGATCTACAGGGGGCGTTCACGCTCCCAAGTAGTCTTAAACGGATCCCTTAGCTCGCAGTAACCACTAACAACTAACCTCTAACCTCTAACTCTGATTTCATAACTCTTTTCACCTTTCAGTGGTAACTGTGAGTAATTCAATAACTGTAACTGATAACTCTGGTTTTCCCTGTCAATGAATCAATTCGTTGCAACCGCCGCTGTGTGTACCTTGCGTAACCTCGGGTGCTCACTAATACCGCTAACATTTCCACTGTAATAGACAAGTCTCGAGTAACAGCAGCAACTCCAAAGCGTTTAAAAAAACGTTGAAAGACACTGTGTCAGTGGTAAACACTCACAGTGAGACTCTAAAACCCACCAAACCAAACTGTAGACCATACACACACTCAAATGGTCGCCTTGCTGATAAATGACACGCTCATAGACATCAGCTCCTCAGTGGACAGCCGAGCAATGAGAAGAATTCTTTGAAGGATCACGCATAACCATTATGTCCCTTACATAATCACTATGTATATCCTTGTCCCTAAATGCATGCAAAGTCCCTCCAAGTTATGATCCTCCTAACATATTTTCTTTTATTATAAACACCTCCTAAACTTTAAACAAACTAAATGAGACAGCTCTCTCATTTCTTTATTTCACAATAAGTCCTTCTTTAAGTGATAAACTTAATCTATCTCCATTAGCAACGGATATAATACAAACCAAGTAAAGCCCCTTTACACTTGTATACTTTTCCTTAATCACGTTTGCATCATTACACCTGTTATGACGCCAAACTATGTGTTTAACGTGTGGCTTACTCCCTGGTCTGCAAGGATGTCGACACGAAACTTGTGAAACCAGCTTCGTGTGTCGAAAGGGGACTGTAGCAGATCAGCCTCCAGAACGCCACACGGATTATAACATTTGTTTAATCACTTACAGACCTCCAAACTGTTTCACTAAGGGTCTTCAAGATTAACAACTGTTGTTTCACCATCGGCCTCCAGAGACAGGCCGTGAATGTAAATCTTGAGAAGAAGACATGCTAACCCCGTTTTCTTTCAGATAAAAGGACACCAACGTGTTTTGCCAAGGACAGGAAACTTATTAATGACTTTGTTTTTCATTTATAAGAATTGGAACTTCGTTCTACCCAGCACCGTGTCAAAGGTGACACATGGAACATCACAGACTGCTAGGCGCCATGTCCAAAAGCCGTAAATCCTGTAGATAAGGTGTCCATCCAGCTTTCTCGAGAACACTTTATTCTAATCCTGATTGACAGTTGAAAATGTCTTTGATCATAGTCGTTCGGGCATGGTCAAACACTACCCCCTTTTGGTTTAACTGGACAAATGACTCTGCACTCAAGAAGGACATTTGGTGTTATTTCATTAAAGGACATTTTGTTATTTTATTACTTAGAAAGATTGTGAAAGTACTAACAATTATACTGTTTGTTTCAGGATGCAGAGTTTTACAAGTCAACTAATTCCTTCCATTCCTACAGAGTTACGTTTTATGTTAATAAAATGTAATGAATATATGTTTTTATAATAAGTCTGACAAATGTTTCTTTGCATAATCCTGCAAGTACGAATAAGTTTGTGTGTTTACGAAAACCAAGGAAAATAGGGTGAAACAAAGGAATGTTTAAGACTTAGTTTAAACATTTAAACTCCCCCCCAAAGCAATGCCTTCCTCCGTAAGACACACCCTGTCAAAAAGTGTTAAAAGTGACCGCTGGTCAAAAACACGCTCTCTCTGCACTACTCTCCGTCTCCTCTTCACTTCGCACTGGACCTCTTGTCCGTTCAGGGCCGTAGGCCCACGAACCTCTCACAAGCTCCGGACCTCGTGTAACGAGTAAATTTTCTTTGTACTTTAAAGCCTGCAAGTTTAGCTTGCGCGATAAAGTTTCCTTCACACAGCTGTTCAAAGTAGCTTACTTCCTGCCAGCCTGCCAACAAAAGGAAGTTGCCTCGCTTTTATTTTTGAAGATTTCCTGCCTGCTAAAGAGTTAGCTTGACTAAAATCTAACTTTCTCGAGCAAGTTTAAGCCAGCAACACAGCCGCTAAACCTTCTCCAGTGGACTTCGCAATAACTTTGAAAGACTCAATTTTACTCGGTGTACGACGCTGATGCTAAAAGGCTTGGCTAGTTGTGACAGTAACGAGGCGCTTTTTGAATCTCCCGGGCAGCCCCTCTGGAGAGTGGAAACAGCAGGCCATCCTGGAGGCGACAAACGTCATCGGTTGCGACAGGGTTCCGGACAACCT
This sequence comes from Neodontobutis hainanensis, assembly GCA_024349245.1. Lineage (NCBI taxonomy): Eukaryota > Metazoa > Chordata > Actinopteri > Gobiiformes > Odontobutidae > Neodontobutis > Neodontobutis hainanensis. Next base: position 40,930 of record JALDNG010000729.1, read on the forward strand.
CTAGACCTCTCGTCGCTAAGATCTGAGACCAATCACGACCCCAGGGTGAGTCTAAACGTTAGTTACACAAGTTTGGCGTCTAACTGTCTAAACATAACAGCCTTGGCCTCAGAAACCGTCATCGAACCCCTTTAAACGCTCCGTAACAGCCCCTTATCTAATAATAGAGTTAATAATCAATAGGCCTACTTTCTTTTGTTTCACAAAATCCTCTGAAAGTAAAGTGTTTTATCGTTCTTTGATTTACCCATTCATGTGTCAATAATTATCCCTTTGTGTCATTTCCTGTCATTATTCACTGTTTAAATTTTTATAATCTTTAATAAAACCCCATAAAGACATTTACTGTTTCAATGTTTAATTCATTAATTTTCGAAAACGAGAAGAATTTACTTCCTTTAGATTAATGAGACTAGACTAAACAGTTTCTCTGGATCTGTTCAAAACTAGAGTGGTGCCCACTGATAAGCAAAATATTAATTATTAATTTTCATAATTAATATTCATATTAATTATTAATTAATAAGACCATATTCCCTACAGTCTACAGTCTGTTCTTCTGCACATCTACAGTCTGTTCTAACTGCACATCCACAGTCTGTTCTAATGTAAGTCTACAATCTGTACTACTGCTCATCTATACTCTGTTCTACTGCACGTCTACAGTCTGTTCTTATAAACGTCTACAGTCTGTTATACTACACATCTACAGTCTCTACTACTGCACTTCTAAAGTCTGTTCTAATGCACATCTACAGTCTGTTCTAATGCTCGTCCACAGTCTGTACTACTGCATCTCTAGAGTCTATTCTTCTGCACATTGTCAGTCTCTTCTACTGGACGTTTACAGTCTGTTCTAATGCTCGTCTACAGTCTTTACACGAGCATTAGAACAGACTGTATAGTATTAGAAAAGACTGTAGACATGCTTTAGAACAGAGTGTAGAGGTCCAGTAGTACAGACTCTAGACGACCATTAGAACAAACTGTAGATGTGCAGTAGAAGAGACTTTAGAAGTACAGTAATACAGAAAGTTGACAATTATTAAAAGAGACGGTAGACGTGCAGTAGAACAGACTCTAGACAATAATTAGAACAGACTGTAGACATCCAGTAGAACAGACTGTAGATGTGCATTAGAGGAGACAGTAGGCGTTTATTAAAACAGACTATAGTCGTGCAGTAGAACAGACTGTAGAAGTACAATAGAACAGAATGTAGAGGTGCAGTTGAAGAGACTGTAGACATGCAGTTGAACATACTTCAGAGCAGCAGTAGTACAGACTCTAGATTGGCTTTAGAACAGACTGTAGACGAGCATTAGAACAGACGGTAAACGTCCAGTAGAACAGACTGACAATGTGCAGAAGAATAGACTGTAGAGATGCACTAGTACAGACTGTAAACGCATTAGAACAGACTGTATATGAGTATTAGAAAACACTCTAGACATGCTTTAGAACAGACTGTAGAGGTGCAGTAGTTCAGACTATAGACTAGCATTAGAACAGACTATATATGAGTATTAGAAAATACTCTAGACATGCTTTAGAACAGACTGTAGAGGTGCAGTTGTTCAGACTATAGACGAGCATTAGAACAGACTGTAGATGTGCAGTAGAAGAGACTGTAGAGCTGCAGTATTATAGACTGTCGACAATTATTAGAAGGACTGTAGACGTGCAGTAGAACGGACTGTAGACAATTATTAGAACAGACTGTAGACTTGCAGTAGAACAGACTGATGATGCTGCAGAAGAATAGACTTTAAAGGTGCATTACTACAGACTGTACACGAGAAATAGAACAGACTGTATATGAGTATTAGAATAGACTGTAGACATGATTTTAGAACAGACTGTAGAGGTGCAGTAGTACAGACTCTAGACAAGTAGTAGTTCAGACTGTCGACTTGCATTAGAACAGACTGTAGATGTGCATTAGAACAGACTGTAGATGTACAATAGAACAGACTGTAGAGGTGCAGTTCAACAGACTGTAGACGTGCAGTTGAACAGTCTTCAGAGCAGCAGTAGTACAGACTCTAGATTGGCTATAGAACAGACTGTAGACGATCATTAGAATAGACTGTAAACGTCTAGTAGAACAGACTGTCAATGTGCAGAATAATAGATTCTAGAGGTGCAGTAGTACAGACTGTAGATGAGCATTAGATCAGACTGTATATGAGTATTAGAAAACACTGTAGACATGCTTTAGAACAGACTGTAGAGGTCTAGTTGTACAAACTGTAGACGAGCATTAGAACAGACTGTAGAGGAACAGTAGAACAAACTGTAGAGGTCGAGTAGTAAAGACTGTTATTGGGTAATAGAACAGACGATATTCGAGCAATAGAACAGACTATAGATGTGCAGTAGTATACACTGTAAGAAGTAGTACAGAATGTAGACAATTATTAGAACAGACAGAAGGCGTGCAATAGAAAAGACTGTAGGCGAGCATTAGAACAGACTGTAAACGTGCAGTAGAACAGACTGACGATGTGCAGAAGAATAGACTGTAGTGGTGCAGTAGTACAGACTGTAGACGAGCATTAGAACAGACTGTATATGAGTATTAGAAAACACTGTAGACATGCTTTACAACAGACTGTAGAGGTGCCGTAGTTGACTATAGATGAGCATTAGAACAGACTGTATATGAGTATTAGAAAACACTAATAGAAATGCTTTACAACAGACTGTAGAGGTGCAGTAGAACAGACTGTAGACGTGCAGTAGAACAGACTGTAGTTGAGCAGTAGTACATACTGTATACTTGCATAGGAACAGACTGTAAATGTGCATTAGAACAGACTGTAGATGTGCAGTAAAACAGACTGTAGACTTGCAATAGAGCAGACTGAAGACGTGCAGTAGAACAGACTTAAGATGCGCTGTAGAACAGACTGTAAACATGAAGTAGAACAGACTGTAGACATGCATTAGAACAGACTGTAGATGTGCATTAGAACAGACTGTAGATGTGCGGTAAAACAGACCGTAGTTATGCAGTAGAACAGACTGCATTAGAGCAATAGTACAGACTGTAAACTGGCATTAGAACAGACTGTAGAGGTGCAGTTGTACAGACTGCACCTCTGATGTGCAGTAAAACAAACTGTAGATGAGCAGTAGTACAGACTGTAGACTTGCATTAGAACAGACTGTAGATGTCAAGTTCTGTGTGTTTTTTAACTGACTACAGCTCTGCCCAAACTTAAAAACTGCTTTATCTCTGATGAATGCAAAGGACAACTCAAAACTGTTCTTTCTTTTTTCTTTTTTTTTTCCTAAAGATGATCGGGGTGGAACAGAATAGGTTGATAACCTTTAAAATACACAAACCAAAGCAGAAATTAGTTGCAAATAAATCACAAATAACTCAATACCACTTCCTCAAATAGTAAATGTCAAACCAAACAGTCATTTTAATTAACCTATGGTCTCTAATTAAACTTATATAATTTAAACAATACACATGCTTAGAGTAATGTTCACATAAAGTATTCACTATTTGATTTAAATTGGACATTACAACCAAGCAAACAAAATCATACAAAAGTCTTAACTCAACACAAACAAACACACAGTCCACTTTTGTCCTACCAGTTGTGTCCTTGGATAATCAGGAGCTGTGGTCAAAGTTTCTTTTCCTCAGGAACAAGTGAGATGGCCAACTGGGCTTTTACCAAACATTTCAACTGCCATGCACTCTGTGTGTGCGCTGGTAATTATGGTCCCAAGAGCACTTCCTGGAAGTTGGTTCTATAACCTTTTGATGCGTGGTTGCCCACTGCAGTTTGGGAGTGCTCTTAGTAATTTGAGTAAAAATAGGCTGAGTGCTCAGGACAACTTGTACCTTGAATTGACATAACAGTAGATGTGCAGTAAAACAGACTGTAAACGTGCAGTAAAACAGACTGCAGTAGAGCAGAGGTACAGACTGTAAACTGGCATTAGAACAGACTGTTGAGATGCAGTTGAACAGACAGTAGACGTGCAGTTGAACAGACTGTAGATGTGCATTGGAACAGACTAAAGACGTACAATAGAACAGACTGTAGACGAGCAGTAGAACACACTAAAGACCTGCATTAGAACAGGACGGTGGACGAGCATTAGAACAGACTGTAAAGTCCAGTAGAACAGACTAACAATTAGAACAGATGTGCAGAAAAACAGACTGTAGACGTGCAGTAAAATAAACTGCAGTAGAGCAGTAGTAAAGACTGTAAACTGGCATTAGAACAGACTGTAGACATGCAGTAGAACAGACTGTAGATGTGCAGTAGAACAAACTGTTGAGGTGCAGTAATACAGACTGCAAACGAGCATTATACAGACTGTAGAAGTGCAGTAGTACAGACTGTAGATGTGCAGTAGAACAGAATGTAGACGTTTATTAGAACAGACTGTATACCTGCAGTCGGACAGACTGTAGATGTGCTTTAGAAAAGACTGTAGATGTTTATTAAAAATAGACTATAGTCGTGCAGTAGAACAGACTGTAGACGTGCAATAGAACAGACTGTAGAGGTGCAGTTGAACAGACTGTAGATGTGCATTAGAACAGACTGTAGATGTGCATTAGAAGAGACTGTAGACAATTATTAAAATAGACAATAGTTGTGCAGTAGAACAGACTGTAGACAAGCATTAGAAATTACTATAAACGTCTAGTAGAACAGACAATGTGCAGAAGAATAGACTCTAGAGGTGCATTACTACAGACTGTAGATGAGCATTAGAACATACTCTATATGAGTATTAGAAAACACTGTAGAAATGCTTTAGAACAAACTGTAGAGATGGAGTTGTATAGATTGTAGACAAGCATTAAAACAGACTGTAGAAGTGCAGTACTTCAGACTGTAGACGAGCGTTAGAACAGACTGTATACGTCCATTAGAACAGACTGTAGATGTGCATTAGAAAAGACTGACGATGTGCAGAATAATAGACTGTAGAGGTGCAGTTGTTAAGACTTTACACGAGCATTAGAACAGACTGTACATTAGTATTAGAAAAGACTGTAGACATGCTTTACAACAGACTGTAGAGGTGAAGTAGTACAGACTGTAGACAACCACTAGAACAAACTGTAGATGTGCGGTAGAAGAGACTGTAGAGGTGCTGTGGTACAGAATGTTGACTATTATTAGAAGAGACTGTAGGCGTGCAGTAGAACAGAATCTAGACAATTATTAGAACAGACTGTAGACTTCCACAAGCACACACTGTAGATGTGCATTAGAAAAGACTGTAGACATTTATTAATACAGACTATAGTCTGCAGTAGAACAGACTGTAGAAGTGCAGTAGAATAGACTGCAGTAGAGCAGTTGTACAGACTGTAGATGTGTAGTAGAACAGACTGTAGACGTTTATCAGAACAGACTGTAGACGTGCAATAGAACAGACTGTGGATGAGCAGTAGTACAGACTGTAGACTTGCATTAGAACAGACTGTAGATGTGCATTAGAACAGACTGTAGACGTGCAGTTGAACAGACTATAGATGTGCATTTGAACAGATGTCAGAGCAGCAGTAGTACAGACTCTAGATTGGCTTTAGAACAGACTGTAAACGAGCAATAGAAATGACTGTAAACGCGTCCCGTAGAACAAACTGACAATGTGCAAAAGAATAGACTCTAGAGCTGCAGTAGTACAGACTGTAGATGAGCAAATGAACAGACTGTATATGAGTTTTAGAAAACACTGTAGACATGCATTTATAACAGACTGTAGAGGTGCAGTAATACAGACTGTAGACGAGCATTAGAACAGACTGTAGAAGTGCAGTAGTACAGACTGTAGAGGTGCAGTTGAACAGACTGTAGACGTGCAGTTGAACAGACTTCAGAGCAGAATTAGTACAGACTGTAGATTGTAGAACAGACTGACAATTAGAACAGATTGTAGATGTGCAGTAAAAATGACTGTAGACATGCAGTAGAATAGAGTGCAGTAGAGCAATAGTACAGACTGTAAAATGGCAGTAGAACAGACTGTAGAGGTGCAGTTGTACAGACTGTAGATGAGCATTAGAACAGACTGTTGATGTGCAGTAGAAAAGACTGTAGACGTACAATAGAACAGACTGTAGATGAGCATTAGAACAGAATGTAGGCGTCCATTAGAACAGACTGTAGATGTGCAGTAGTAAAGACTAAAGACCTGCATAAGAATAGACTGTGGACGAGCATTAGAACAGACTGTAGATGTGCTTTAGTACAGACTGTAGAGGTGCAGTAATACAGACAGTAGAACACATGTCTGTTTTATTAAAATAGATATTGTTCTCTCACAGATTTCCTAAATGTGATGCTGTCAAACTGAGGCTAAAGGTGAGGCTGATCAGAAGAAAGGCTCTTGTTGTGGTGTGAGCACTTTGAAGAGGATATTCAGACAAAGGTGAGTGTTAGATTAAACTACACATTACATTAAACATTACACGTGCAGTGCCCACTAACCTCTGAGACTTTTTTACTCTAGAAAACACTTTCCTTACTCTACAGTCATACATCTCTTGAAAATTACTGTAGCTAAAGTGCATGTGTTAGTTTTATATTTGTACATTTATCATCTGTAAATCATGACAACAGTGGACAAGTAAATGTTTAAGTCAGGTTTTAAACATGACAGACATGATCTCTGACACAGTACATTTCACATTAACTGAAATGTACTGTACATTAATTATTATATTTAGGAAAATGTAAGTTCAAATCAAAGTCCAGGGTGCAGTTATGCAAGTTATAAGTGAATTTTCAACAAAACAAGTTGGATCTTTAAAACTCTATCCTCTCTATTATATGTCCCTGAAGTACACGTTTGAGACTGACTGAGGACTACACTCAGGGCTTAAAACAAGTCCCTTGTTATTTTTGTGACCTTTTAAACCACAATACAACATAATAATAATAAAAACATTTGACTTGTAGATGTGATGTGTGCTTTTGTACTTACATTCCTGCTCTCCTCTTGGGCCTGTATAATGGCCACAATAAGTCTGAAGTCTGTTCTATTGCACTTCTACAGTCTTTTTACTGCATATCTACAGTCTGTTCTACTGCACATCTACAGTCTGTTCTAATGCAAGTCTACAGTCTATACTACTGCTCATCTACAGTCTGTTCTACTGCACGTCTACAGTCTCTACTACTGCACTTCTAAAGTCTGTTTTAATGCACATATACAGTCTCTTCTAATGCAAGTCTACAGTCTTTACTACTGCTCATCTACGGTCTGTTCTACTGCAGGTCTAAAATCTCTTCTAATAAATGTTTACAGTCTGTTCAACTGCAAGTCTACAGTCTGTTCAACTGCACCTCTACAGTCTGTTCTAATGCTCGTCTACAGTCTGTATTACTGCACCTCTACAGTCTGTTCTAAAGCATGTCTAGAGTGTTTTGTAATACTTATATACAGTCTGTTCTAATGCTCGTCTACAGTCTGTACTACTCCATCTCTACAGTCTATTCTTCTGCACATTGTCAGTCTGTTCTACTGGACGTTTACAGTCTTTTTAATGCTCATCTACAGTCATTTCTAAAGCCAATCTAGTGTCTGTACTACTGCTGCTCTGAAGTCTGTTTAAATGCAAGTCTACAGTATGTTCAACTGCACCTCTACAGTCTGTTCTAATGCCAGTTTACAGTCTGTTCTATTGCTCTACTGCAGTCTGTTCTACTGCATGTCTACAGTCTGTTTTACTGCACATCTACAGTCTGTTCTAATGCACATCTACAGTCTGTTCCAATGCAAGTCTACAAGTTGTACTACTGCTCATGTACGGTCTGTTCTACTCCACGCCTACAATCTGTTTTAATAAACGTCTACAGTCTGTTCTGCACATTTACAGTCTGTACTACTGCACTTCTACAGTCTTTTTAATGCTCGTCTACAGTCTGTATTACTGCACCTCTACAGTCTGTTGTAAAGCATTTCTAGTAGTGTTTTCTAATACTCATATAGAGTCTGTTCTAATGCTCGTCTACAGTCTGAACTACTACATTTCTACAGTCTGTTCTAAAGCATGTCTACAGTGTTTTCTAATACTCATATACAGTCTGTTCTAATGCTCGTCTACAGTCTGTACTACTGCACCTCTAAAGTCTATTCTTCTGCACATTGTCAGTCTGTTCTACTGGATGTTTACAGTCTGTTCTAATGCTTGCCTACAGTCTGTTGTACTGCACGTCTACAGTCTGTTCTACTGCATGTCTGCAGTCTGTTTTGATAAACGTCTACAGTCTTTTCTACTACACATCTACAGTCTACTACTGCACTTCTAAAGTCTGTTTCTAATGCACATCTACAGTCTGTTCTAATGCAAGTCTATAGTCTGTACTACTGCTCATTTATGGTCTGTTCTAGTGCAGGTCTACAGTCTGTTTTAATAAACGTCTACAGTCTATAGTCTGTTCTAATGCTCGTCCACAGTCTGTTCTAATGCTAGTCTTAATTCTGTACTACTGCACATCTACGGTCTTTTCTACTAGATGTCTACAGTCTGTTCTAATGCTCGTATACAGTCTGTTGTATTGTATGCGTCTACAGTCTTTTTAAATGCACATCTACAGTCTGTTCAACTGCACGTCTACAGTCTTTTCAACTGCACCTCAACAGTCTCTTCTAATGCCAGTTTACAGTCTGTACCTCTGCTCTACTGCAGTCTGTTCTACCGCACGTCTACAGTCTCTTTTTCTGCATATCTACAGTCTGTTCTAATGCACATCTACAGTCTGTTCTAATGCAAGTCTATAATCTGTACTACTGCTCATCTACAGTCTGTTCTAATGCGAGTTTATAATCTGTACTACTGCTCATCTACAGTCTGTTCTAATGCAAGTCTACAGTCTGTACTACTGCTCATTTATGGTCTGTTCTACTGCAAGTCTACAGTCTGTTCTAATAAACGTCTACAGTCTGTTCTACTGCACATTTGAAGTCTGTACTACTGCACTTCTACAGTCTGTTCTAATGCTCGTCTACAGTCTGTATTACTGCACGTCTACAGTCATTTTAACTGCACCTCAACAGTCTGTTCTAATGCCAGTTTACATTCTTTACCTCTGCTCTACTGCAGTCTGTTCTACTGCATGTCTACAGTCTGTTTTACTGCTCATATACAGTCTGTTCTACTGCACGACTACAGTCTGTTCTAAAGCCAGTCTAGAGTCTGTTCTACTGCTGCTCTGAAGTCTTTTCAACTGCATGTCTATAGTCTGTTCAACTGCACCTCTACGTCTTTTCTATTGTATGTCTACATTCTGTTCTAATGCACATCTACAGTCTGTTCTAATGCTCGTCTACAGTCTCTACTAACGGACCTTTAAATTATTTTCTTCTGCAGCATCATTAGACTGGTTTACTGGACATCTACAGTCTGTTCTAATACACGTCTATAGTCTGTTCAAATACTCGTCAAATGCCCAATAAAAGTCTTTACTACTCCACCTCTACAGTTTGTTCTACATCTCCTCTGTTCTACTGCAGCTCTACAGTCTGTTTTAATGCCAGTCTAGAGTCTGTACTACTGCTGCTCTGCAGTCTGTTCTACTGCAAGTCTACATTCTGTTCTACTGAACATCTATAGTCTGTTCTAATGCACATCTACAGTCTGTTCTAATGCTCGTCTACAGTCTGAACTACTGCACCTCTACAATCTGTTCTAAAGCATGTCTACAGTGTTTTCTAATACTCATATACAGTCTGTTCTAATGCTCGTCTACAATCTGAACTACTGCAACTCTACAGTCTGTTCTAAAGCATATCTGCAGTGTTTTCTAATACTCATATACTGTCTGTTCTAATCCTCATCTACAGTCTGTACTACTGCACCTCTAGAGTCTATTCTTCTGCACATTCTTAGTCTGTTCTACAGGTTGTTTACTGTTTGTTCTAATGCTCGTCTACAGTCTGTTCCAAAGCCAATCTAGAGTCTGTTCTACTTCTGCTCTGAAGTCTATTCAACTGCACATCTACAGTCTGTTCAACTGCACCTCTACAGTCTTTTCTATTGTTAATACATAATAATTGTCTAGAGTCTGTTATACTGCACGTCTACAGTCTCTTTTAATAATTGTCAACTTTCTGTACTGCTGCACCTCTACAGTCTGTTCTACTGCACATCTACAGTCTGTTCTAATGGTCGTCTAGAGTCTGTACTACTGGAACTCAACAGTCTGTTCTAAAACATGTCTACAGTCTTTTCTAATACTCATGTACAGTCTGTTCTAATGCTCGTGTAAAGTCTCAACTGCTGCCCTCTACAGTCTATTCTTTTGCACATCTACAGTCTGTTCTAATGCACATCTACAATCTGTTCTAATGGAATTCTCCAGTCTGTACTACTGCTCGTCTACAGTTTGTTCTACTGCACGCCTACAGTCTATTCTAAAAACGTCTACAGTCTGTACTACTGCACATCTACAGTTTGTCCTAAAGCATGTCTAGAGTGTTTTCTAATACTAATATACAGTCTGTTTTAATGCTCGTCTACAGTCTGTACAACTGCACCTCTACAGTCTGTTCTAAAGCTCATCTACAGTCTGTTCTAAAGCCTATCTAGAGTCTGTACTACTGCTGCTCTAAAGTCTGTTCAACTGCACGTCTACAGTCTGGTCTACTGCACATCTACAGTTTGTTTTAATGCTCGTCTACAGTCTGTACTAATGCACCTCTACAGTCTCTTCTAAGGCATGTCTACAGTCTTTTCTAATAGTCATGTACAGGCTGTTCTAATCCTCGTGTAAAGTCTCAACTACTGCAACTCTTCAGTCTATTCTTCTGCACCTCGTCAGTCTGTTCTACTGCACATCTACAGTCTATTCTAATGGACATCTACTGTATGTTCCAATGAAAGTCTACAGTCTGTACAACTGCTCATCTACAGTCTGTTCTACTGCACGTGTACAGTCTGTTTTATTGCTCATCTACAGTCTGTTCTACTGCACGTTTACAGTCTGTTCTAATACAAGTCTACAGTCTCTACTACTGCTCATTTACAGTCTGTTCTACTGGATGTTTACAGTCTGTTCTAATGCTCGTCTACAGTCAGTTTTACAGTCTGTTCTAATGCAAGTCTATAGTCTGTTTTACTACTCATCTACGGTCTGTTCTTTTGCAGGTCTACAGTCTGTTCTAATAAACGTCTACAGTCTGTTCTACTGCACATCTACAGTCTGTTCTAATGCAAGTCTACAGTCTGTATTACTGCTCATCTACAGTCTGTTCTAAAGCATGTCTAGAGTGTTTTCTAATACTCATATACAGTCTGTTCTAATGCATGTCTACAGTCAGAAATACTGCACCTTTTACAATATGTTCTAAAGCATGTGCAGAGTGTTTTCTAAAACTCATATAGAGTCTGTTCTAATACTCGTCTACAGTCTGAACTACTGCAGCTCTACAGTCTGTTCTAAAGCATGTCTAGAGTGTTTTCTAATACTCATATACAGTCTGTTCTAATGCTTGTCTACAGTCTGTACTACTGCATCTCTACAGTCTATTCTTCTGCACATTGTCAGTCTGTTCTACTGGACGTTTACAGTCTTTTCTAATTCTCATCTACAGTCTGTATTACTGCACCTCTACAGTCTGTTCTAAAGCATGTTTAGAGTGTTTTCTAATACTCATATACAGTCTGTTCTAATGTTCGCCTACAGTCGGAACTACTGCACCTCTACATTTTGTTATAAAGCATATCTAGAGTGTTTTCTAATACTTATATAGAGTCTGTTCTACTGGACGTTTATAGCCTGTTCTAATGCTCGTCTATAGTCAGTTCTAAAGCCAATCTAGAGTCTGTACTACTGCTGCTCTGAAGTCTGCTTAACTGCACGTCTACTGTCTGTTCACCTGCACCTCTACAGTCTGTTCTAATGCCAGTTTACAGTCTGTTCAACTGCTCTACTACAGTCTCGTCACTGCACGTCTACAGTCTGTTTTACTGCACATCTACAGTCTGTTCTAATGTACATCTACTGTCTGTTCTAATGCAAGCCTACAGTCTGTACTACTGCTCATCTACAGTCTGTTCTACTGCACGTCTACAGTCTGTTCTAATGCACATCTACAGTCTGTTCTAATGTAAGTCTACAGTCTGTACTATTGCTCATCTACTGTCTGTTCACCTGCACCTCTACAGTCTGTTCTAATGCCAGTTTACAGTCTGTACTACTGCTCTACTACAGTCTCATCCACTGCTCATCTACAGTCTGTTCTACTGCACGTGTACAGTCTGTTTTATTGCTCATCTACAGTCTGTTCTACTGCACGTTTACAGTCTGTTCTAATACAAGTCTACAGTCTCTACTACTGCTCATTTACAGTCTGTTCTACTGGATGTTTACAGTCTGTTCTAATGCTCGTCTACAGTCAGTTTTACAGTCTGTTCTAATGCAAGTCTATAGTCTGTTTTACTACTCATCTACGGTCTGTTCTTTTGCAGGTCTACAGTCTGTTCTAATAAACGTCTACAGTCTGTTCTACTGCACATCTACAGTCTGTTCTAATGCAAGTCTACAGTCTGTATTACTGCTCATCTACAGTCTGTTCTAAAGCATGTCTAGAGTGTTTTCTAATACTCATATACAGTCTGTTCTAATGCATGTCTACAGTCAGAAATACTGCACCTTTTACAATATGTTCTAAAGCATGTGCAGAGTGTTTTCTAAAACTCATATAGAGTCTGTTCTAATACTCGTCTACAGTCTGAACTACTGCAGCTCTACAGTCTGTTCTAAAGCATGTCTAGAGTGTTTTCTAATACTCATATACAGTCTGTTCTAATGCTTGTCTACAGTCTGTACTACTGCATCTCTACAGTCTATTCTTCTGCACATTGTCAGTCTGTTCTACTGGACATTTACAATATTTTCTAATTCTCATCTACAGTCTGTATTACTGCACCTCTACAGTCTGTTCTAAAGCATGTTTAGAGTGTTTTCTAATACTCATATACAGTCTGTTCTAATGTTCGCCTACAGTCGGAACTACTGCACCTCTACATTTTGTTATAAAGCATATCTAGAGTGTTTTCTAATACTTATATAGAGTCTGTTCTACTGGACGTTTATAGCCTGTTCTAATGCTCGTCTATAGTCAGTTCTAAAGCCAATCTAGAGTCTGTACTACTGCTGCTCTGAAGTCTGCTTAACTGCACGTCTACTGTCTGTTCACCTGCACCTCTACAGTCTGTTCTAATGCCAGTTTACAGTCTGTTCAACTGCTCTACTACAGTCGTCCACTGCACGTCTACAGTCTGTTTTACTGCACATCTACAGTCTGTTCTAATGTACATCTACTGTCTGTTCTAATGCAAGCCTACAGTCTGTACTACTGCTCATCTACAGTCTGTTCTACTGCACGTCTACAGTCTGTTCTAATGCACATCTACAGTCTGTTCTAATGTAAGTCTACAGTCTGTACTATTGCTCATCTACTGTCTGTTCACCTGCACCTCTACAGTCTGTTCTAATGCCAGTTTACAGTCTGTACTACTGCTCTACTACAGTCTCATCCACTGCACGTCTACAGTCTGTTCTACTACACATCTACAGTCTCTACTACTGCACTTCTAAAGTCTGTTCTAATTCACATCTACACTCTCTTCTAATGCTCGTCTACAGTCCGTACTACTGCATTTCTACAGTCTATTCTTCTGCACATTATCAGTCTGTTCTACTGGATGTTTACAGTCTGTTCTAATGCTCGTCTAAAGTCAGTTTTACAGTCTGTTCTAATGCAAGTCTATAGTCTGTTTTACTACTCATCTACAGTCTGTTCTCTTGCAGGTCTACAGTCTGTTCTAATAAACGTCTACAGTCTGTTCTACTGCACATCTACAGTCTGTTCTAATGCAAGTCTACAGTCTGTATTACTGCTCATCTACAGTCTGTTCTAAAGCATGTCTAGAGTGTTTTCTAATACTCATATACAGTCTGTTCTAATGCATGTCTACAGTCTGTACTACTGCATCTCTACAGTCTATTCTTCTGCACATTGTCAGTCTGTTCTACTGGACGTTTACAGTCTTTTCTAATTCTCATCTACAGTCTGTATTACTGCACCTCTACAGTCTGTTCTAAAGCATGTTTAGAGTGTTTTCTAATACTCATATACAGTCTGTTCTAATGTTCGTCTACAGTCGGAACTACTGCACCTCTACATTTTGTTATAAAGCATATCTAGAGTGTTTTCTAATACTTATATAGAGTCTGTTCTACTGGACGTTTATAGCCTGTTCTAATGCTCGTCTATAGTCAGTTCTAAAGCCAATCTAGAGTCTGTACTACTGCTGCTCTGAAGTCTGCTCAACTGCACGTCTACTGTCTGTTCACCTGCACCTCTACAGTCTGTTCTAATGCCAGTTTACAGTATGTACTACTGCTCTACTACAGTCTCGTCCACTGCACGTCTACAGTCTGTTTTACTGCACATCTACAGTCTGTTCTAATGTACATCTACTGTCTGTTCTAAAGCAAGCCTACAGTCTGTACTACTGCTCATCTACAGTCTGTTCTACTGCACGTCTACAGTCTGTTCTAATGCACATCTACAGTCTGTTCTAATGTAAGTCTACAGTCTGTTCTACTACACATCTACAGTCTCTACTACTGCACTTCTAAAGTCTGTTCTAATGCACATCTACACTCTCTTCTAATGCTCGTCTACAGTCTGTACTACTGCATTTCTACAGTCTATTCTTCTGCACATTGTCAGTCTGTTCTACTGGATGTTTACAGTCTGTTCTAATGCTCGTCTACAGTCAGTTTTACAGTCTGTTCTAATGCAAGTCTATAGTCTGTTTTACTACTCATCTACGGTCTGTTCTCTTGCAGGTCTACAGTCTGTTCTAATAACAGTCTACAGTCTGTTCTACTGCACATCTACAGTCTGTTCTAATGCAAGTCTACAGTCTGTATTACTGCTCATCTACAGTCTGTTCTAAAGCATGTCTAGAGTGTTTTCTAATACTCATATACAGTCTGTTCTAATGCATGTCTACAGTCTGTACTACTGCATCTCTACAGTCTATTCTTCTGCACATTGTCAGTCTGTTCTACTGGACGTTTACAGTCTTTTCTAATTCTCATCTACAGTCTGTATTACTGCACCTCTACAGTCTGTTCTAAAGCATGTTTAGAGTGTTTTCTAATACTCATATACAGTCTGTTCTAATGTTCGTCTACAGTCGGAACTACTGCACCTCTACATTTTGTTATAAAGCATATCTAGAGTGTTTTCTAATACTTATATAGAGTCTGTTCTACTGGACGTTTATAGCCTGTTCTAATGCTCGTCTATAGTCAGTTCTAAAGCCAATCTAGAGTCTGTACTACTGCTGCTCTGAAGTCTGCTCAACTGCACGTCTACTGTCTGTTCACCTGCACCTCTACAGTCTGTTCTAATGCCAGTTTACAGTCTGTACTACTGCTCTACTACAGTCTCGTCCACTGCACGTCTACAGTCTGTTTTACTGCACATCTACAGTCTGTTCTAATGTACATCTACTGTCTGTTCTAAAGCAAGCCTACAGTCTGTACTACTGCTCATCTACAGTCTGTTCTACTGCACGTCTACAGTCTGTTCTAATGCACATCTACAGTCTGTTCTAATGTAAGTCTACAGTCTGTACTATTGCTCATCTACTGTCTGTTCACCTGCACCTCTACAGTCTGTTCTAATGCCAGTTTACAGTCTGTACTACTGCTCTACTACAGTCTCGTCCACTGCACGTCTACAGTCTGTTCTACTACACATCTACAGTCTCTACTACTGCACTTCTAAAGTCTGTTCTAATGCACATCTACACTCTCTTCTAATGCTCGTCTACAGTCTGTACTACTGCATTTCTACAGTCTATTCTTCTGCACATTGTCAGTCTGTTCTACTGGATGTTTACAGTCTGTTCTAATGCTCATCTACAGTCAGTTTTACAGTCTGTTCTAATGCAAGTCTATAGTCTGTTTTACTACTCATCTACGGTCTGTTCTTTTGCAGGTCTACAGTCTGTTCTAATAAACGTCTACAGTCTGTTCTACTGCACATCTACAGTCTGTTCTAATGCAAGTCTACAGTCTGTATTACTGCTCATCTACAGTCTGTTCTAAAGCATGTCTAGAGTGTTTTCTAATACTCATATACAGTCTGTTCTAATGCATGTCTACAGTCTGTACTACTGCATCTCTACAGTCTATTCTTCTGCACATTGTCAGTCTGTTCTACTGGACGTTTTACAGTCTTTTCTAATTCTCATCTACAGTCTGTATTACTGCACCTCTACAGTCTGTTCTAAAGCATGTTTAGAGTGTTTTCTAATACTCATATACAGTCTGTTCTAATGTTCGTCTACAGTCGGAACTACTGCACCTCTACATTTTGTTATAAAGCATATCTAGAGTGTTTTCTAATACTTATATAGAGTCTGTTCTACTGAACGTTTATAGCCTGTTCTAATGCTCGTCTATAGTCAGTTCTAAAGCCAATCTAGAGTCTGTACTACTGCTGCTCTGAAGTCTGCTCAACTGCACGTCTACTGTCTGTTCACCTGCACCTCTACAGTCTGTTCTAATGCCAGTTTACAGTCTGTACTACTGCTCTACTACAGTCTCGTCCACTGCACGTCTACAGTCTGTTTTACTGCACATCTACAGTCTGTTCTAATGTACATTTACTGTCTGTTCTAATGCAAGCCTACAGTCTGTACTACTGCTCATCTACAGTCTGTTCTACTGCACGTCTACAGTCTGTTCTAATGCACATCTACAGTCTGTTCTAATGTAAGTCTACAGTCTGTACTACTGGTCATCTACTGTCTGTTCTACTGCACCTCTACAGTCTGTTCTACTACACGTGTACAGTCTCTACTACTGCACTTCTAAAGTCTGTTCTAATGCAAATCTATAGTCTGTTTTACTGCTCATCTACGGTCTGTTCTACTGCAGGTCTACAGACTGTAAACGTCAGTAGAACAGACTGACAATGTGCAGAAGAATAGACTGTAGAGATGTACTAGTACAGACTGTAAACGCGCATTAGAACAGACTGTATATGAGTATTAGAAAACACTCTAGACATGCTTTAGAACAGACTGTAGAGGTGCAGTAGTTCAAACTATAGACTAGCATTAGAACAGACTATATATGAGTATTAGAAAATACTCTAGACATGCTTTAGAACAGACTGTAGAGGTGCAGTTGTTCAGACTGTAGACAAGCATTAGAACAGACTGTAGATGTGCAGTAGAAGAGACTGTAGAGCTGCAGTAGTATAGACTGTCGACAATTATTAGAAAGGACTGTAGACGTGCAGTAGAACGGACTGTAGACAATTATTAGAACAGACTGTAGACTTGCAGTAGAACAGACTGATGATGCTGCAGAAGAATTGACTTTAAAGGTGCATTACTACAGACTGTACACGAGAAATAGAACAGACTGTATATGAGTATTAGAATAGACTGTAGACATGATTTTAGAACAGACTGTAGAGGTGCAGTAGTACAGACTCTAGACAATTAGTAGTACAGACTGTCGACTTGCATTAGAACAGACTGTAGATGTGCATTAGAACAGACTGTAGATGTACAATAGAAAAGACTGTAGAGGTGCAGTTGAACAGACTGTAGACATGCAGTTGAATAGTCTTCAGAGCAGCAGTAGTACAGACTCTAGATTGGCTGTAGAACAGACTGTAGACGATCATTAGAATAGACTGTAAACATCTAGTAGAACAGACTGTCAATGTGCAGAATAATAGATTCTAGAGGTGCAGTAGTACAGACTGTAGATGAGCATTAGATCAGACTGTATATGAGTATTAGAAAACACTGTAGACATGCTTTAGAACAGACTGTAGATGTCTAGTTGTACAAACTGTAAACGAGCATTAGAACAGACTGTAGAGGAACAGTAGAACAAACTGTAGAGGTCGTAGTAAAGACTGTTATTGGGTAATAGAACAGACGATATTCGAGCAATAGAACAGACTATAGATGTGTGGTCGTACTGCATTAGAACAGACTGTGGACGAACATTTGAACAGACTATAGACATGCATTAGAACAGACTGTAGATGTGCAGTAGAAGAGACTGTAGACAATTATTAGAACAGACTGTAGACAGTAGAACAGATTGTAGATGTGCAGTAGTATAGACTGTAAGAAGCAGTAGTACAGAATGTAGACAATTATTAGAACAGACAGAAGACGTGCATTGTAGGCGAGCATTAGAACTGACTGTAGACGAGCATTAGAACAGACTGTAAACGTCAGTAGAACAGACTGTAGATGTGCATTAGAACAGACTGTAGACGCATAATAGAACAGACTGTAGACGAGCATTAGAACAGACTGTAAACGTCCAGTAGAACAGACTGACGATGTGCAGAAGAATAGACTGTAGTGGTGCAGTAGTACAGACTGTAGACGAGCATTAGAACAGACTTTATATGAGTATTAGAAAACACTGTAGACATGCTTTACAACAGACTGTAGAGGTGCAGTAGTTGACTGTAGATGAGCATTAGAACAGACTGTATATGAGTATTAGAAAACACTAATAGAAATGCTTTACAACAGACTGTAGAGGTGCAGTAGAACAGACTGTAGACGTGCAGTAGAACAGACTGTAGTTGAGCAGTAGTACAGACTGTATACTTGCATAGAAACAGACTGTAAATGTGCATTAGAACAGACTGTAGATGTGCAGTAAAACAAACTGTAGACTTGCAATAGAGCAGACTGAAGACGTGCAGTAGAACAGGCTGAAGACGCGCTGTAGAACAGACTGTAAACATGCAGTAGAACAGACTGTAGACATGCATTAGAACAGACTGTAGATGTGCATTAGAACAGACTGTAGATGTGCAGTAAAACAGACCGTAGTTATGCAGTAGAACAGACTGCATTAGAGCAATAGTACAGACGGTAAACTGGCATTTGAACAGACTGTAGAGGTGCAGTTGTACAGACTGTAGATGTGCAGTAAAACAAACTGTAGACGAGCAGTAGTACAGACTGTAGACTTGCATTAGAACAGACTGTAGATGTCAAGTTATGTGTGTTTTTTAACTGACTACAGCTCTGCCCAAACTTGAAAACTGCTTTATCTCTGATGAATGCAAAGGACAACTCAAAACTGTTCTTTCTTTTCTCTTATATTTTCCTAAAGATGATCGGGGTGGAACAGAATAGGTTAATAACCTTTAAATTACACAAACCAAAGCAGAAATTAGTTGCAAATAAATCACAAATAACTCAATAACACTTCCTCAATAGTAAATGTCAAACCAAACAGTCATTTAAATTAACATATGGTCTCTAATTAAACTTATATAATTTAAACAATACACATGCTTAGTGTAATGTTCACATAAAGTATTCACTATTTGATTTAAATTGGACATTACAACCAAGCAAACAAAATCATACAAAAGTCTTAACTCAACACAAACAAACACACAGTCCACTTTTGTCCTACCAGTTGTGTCCTTGGATAATCAGGAGCTGTGGTCAAAGTTTATTTTCCTCAGGAACAAGTGAGATGGCCAACTGAGCTTTTACCAAACATTTCAACTGCCATGCACTCTGTGTGTGCGCTGGTAATTATGGTTCCAAGAGCACTTCCTGGAAGTTGGTTCCATAACCTTTTAATGCGTGGTTGCCACCTGCAGTTTGGGAGTGCTCTTAGTAATTTGAGTAAAAATAGGCTGAGTGCTCAGGACAACTTGTACCTTGAATTGACATAACAGTAGATGTGCAGTAAAACAGACTGTAAACGTGCAGTAGAACAGACTGCAGTAGAGCAGAGGTACAGACTGTAAACTGGCATTAGAACAGACTGTTGAGATGCAGTTGAACAGACAGTAGACGTGCAGTTGAACAGACTGTAGATGTGCATTGGAACAGACTAAAGACGTACAATAGAACAGACTGTAGACGAGCAGTAGAACACACTAAAGACCTGCATTAGAACAGACAGTGGACGAGCATTAGAACAGACTGTAAAGTCTGCAAGTCTATAGTCTGTTTTACTACTCATCTACGGTCTGTTCTTTTGCCGGTCTACAGTCTGTTCTAATAAACGTCTACAGTCTGTTCTACTGCACATCTACAGTCTGTTCTAATGCAAGTCTACAGTCTGTATTACTGCTCATCTACAGTCTGTTCTAATGCATGTCTACAGTCAGAAATACTGCACCTTTTACAATATGTTCTAAAGCATGTGCAGAGTGTTTTCTAAAACTCATATAGAGTCTGTTCTAATACTCGTCTACAGTCTGAACTACTGCAGCTCTACAGTCTGTTCTAAAGCATGTCTAGAGTGTTTTCTAATACTCATATACAGTCTGTTCTAATGCTTGTCTACAGTCTGTACTACTGCATCTCTACAGTCTATTCTTCTGCACATTGTCAGTCTGTTCTACTGGACATTTACAGTCTTTTCTAATTCTCATCTACAGTCTGTATTACTGCACCTCTACAGTCTGTTCTAAAGCATGTTTAGAGTGTTTTCTAATACTCATATACAGTCTGTTCTAATGTTCGTCTACAGTCGGAACTACTGCACCTCTACATTTTGTTATAAAGCATATCTAGAGTGTTTTCTAATACTTATATAGAGTCTGTTCTACTGGACGTTTATAGCCTGTTCTAATGCTCATCTATAGTCAGTTCTAAAGCCAATCTAGAGTCTGTACTACTGCTGCTCTGAAGTCTGCTTAACTGCACGTCTACTGTCTGTTCACCTGCACCTCTACAGTCTGTTCTAATGCCAGTTTACAGTCTGTTCAACTGCTCTACTACAGTCTCGTCCACTGCACGTCTACAGTCTGTTTTACTGCACATCTACAGTCTGTTCTAATGTACATCTACTGTCTGTTCTAATGCAAGCCTACAGTCTGTACTACTGCTCATCTACAGTCTGTTCTACTGCACGTCTACAGTCTGTTCTAATGCACATCTACAGTCTGTTCTAATGTAAGTCTACAGTCTGTACTATTGCTCATCTACTGTCTGTTCACCTGCACCTCTACAGTCTGTTCTAATGCCAGTTTACAGTCTGTACTACTGCTCTACTACAGTCGTCCACTGCACGTCTACAGTCTGTTCTACTACACATCTACAGTCTCTACTACTGCACTTCTAAAGTCTGTTCTAATGCACATCTACACTCTCTTCTAATGCTCGTCTACAATCTGTACTACTGCATTTCTACAGTCTATTCTTCTGCACATTGTCAGTCTGTTCTACTGGATGTTTACAGTCTGTTCTAATGCTCGTCTACAGTCAGTTTTACAGTCTGTTCTAATGCAAGTCTATAGTCTGTTTTACTACTCATCTACGGTCTGTTCTTTTGCAGGTCTACAGTCTGTTCTAATAAACGTCTACAGTCTGTTCTACTGCACATCTACAGTCTGTTCTAATGCAAGTCTACAGTCTGTATTACTGCTCATCTACAGTCTGTTCTAAAGCATGTCTAGAGTGTTTTCTAATACTCATATACAGTCTGTTCTAATGCATGTCTACAGTCAGAAATACTGCACCTTTTACAATCTGTTCTAAAGCATGTGCAGAGTGTTTTCTAAAACTAATATAGAGTCTGTTCTAATACTCGTCTACAGTCTGAACTACTGCAGCTCTACAGTCTGTTCTAAAGCATGTCTAGAGTGTTTTCTAATACTCATATACAGTCTGTTCTAATGCTTGTCTACAGTCTGTACTACTGCATCTCTACAGTCTATTCTTCTGCACATTGTCAGTCTGTTCTACTGGACGTTTCAGATCTAGTTTTAAAACATAACTCTACTCACCAGTTTCTAAAACAGTGACAGTGTTACTTTCAGATGTGTCGATATATTCATCCCATCCTCTGCAGGAGGAGACACCTCCATCTGAGACTCTGACAAGAGCTGAGTTTTCTTTCATTCTCTCTCTGAGAGTCAGAGTCTGAGTTTTGTCTGGTCCATTCATAAGTTCCTTTAAAGCCCTGGACTTCACAGCTCAAAGTCACACTGCTCTGTTCTGGGATGGTGTCACTGGATTTTTCAGATGGACTCGTGTCTTTGCTGAGGAGAGAACAATATTAGAAAAACACAGTCAGTGAACCACAAAGATGAACGTAGACTTCTGCAGACTGGAAATGGTGATAGTTTTTAGATTTATTTGTTGTTGGAGAAAAAAAGCTGCTCTTAAAATGTTTTAAACCTCTCAGAAACATGTCAAAGGTTTGATGTGTTTAAAATACTGACCTGTTACCTTCAGTTCTTTCTTTGTGGACTGTTGTTCCAAAGAGGAAAAACAAAAATAAGAACCCTGATCTGAGGTTGTCACTGAAGAGATCATCAGTTCGACTGGGGCAGTACGTTGTATCCAAAGGTGTGTGTCCTCAGTCACAAGTGATCCATCTTTGTAAAAGTACAAATTTCCTTGACTATCTTGAACACAACAGAGTCACATTGTCACCTGTGTAAACAAAAGTAAAGTTAACAAAATGAAACTGCTTTAGAATAATACACATACAATGATAAACACAAAAGAAACATGTCAGAGTTTTTCATTAAAGGCAACAGTTCAAGGCAGTTTGTTTCAACATCATTACATTTATTAACACCAGATGCAGTGTAGAGTGAGAGTGTATTTCCTCAAAGCACCAACACAGTTTGGCCCAGGACTCTGAATTATAATTGACTGTAGTGTTGACAGTTTCTCAAGTCTTCATGTCAAAGATGTAAAATTAAGCCCTGTGTTTTAAGAACAGACTAAAGACAAGTGTGGATAAGTGCTACACAAGTCCTCACGACACCATCCAGTGAAACAAAGAGATTCCAACCAGTGACATTTTTTACTTTAAACACTGTCACAGGCAACAATATAAGTCACAAACACAGTGAGTGTATTTCTTGACGTCATAATGGGCCCAGGTGTCATATCCCTGTCCTATAGAGTTTAGATGTTGACCTGTTTAAAGTCAAAGTGTTGTAAACTCACAGATGAGCCCCAGAGTCCAGACCAGAGAGGGTCCCATCCTCACATCCAGCGCTCGTCACTCTGCCTCTGACAAACTCCAGCTCATTACAGGCTTCATCTACAGCACTCACAGAGGAAGAGGAGGGTACCTTTGATGAAGATATGTTTAACTGGTCTGCACTTCCTTTTTCACACTTACCTCACACAGACACTGAACCACAGCTTTCACACTTTGAGACTTTTCTCACAGTCGACCCATCATGCAACACCTGTTTAGAATAAAATAAAAATAGAATACATTTTAAATAATCATTAAACTATATGCATCACATGTAAGTCGGCAGTTAGCAGTAGAAGTGACACCTGTAGCACTAAAATATTGTAAACAACTAAATACAGTCTGATCATTGTTATATGAACCTGTTGATCTTTACTCCGTTAGATATATTGAGTACTAAGAAAAACATTGAAGATCAGTGTAAGAACTAAAGGAAATAGATGTGTTACTTCTTCTTGACTCTAAAATGACACTGAGACAAAGAAGGAGCAACTATGAACTGTATTGTCGTCTTGAAGCTGAAGGAGAGATAACATCATTCTTGTTCAGAAACGTGTTAGATACTTCTCTTTTGTGGTTATTGTTCTGTAGAGGTTTATAATTGTTTGTGTGTTTGTCAGAACTGAAGCTACAGTACAGCTCACAGAGGAGTGAGATAAAGTGTGTCATTGAGCGTCATAGAAATGTGTGGCTTTTGACCTAAAAATGAAACAAGTGCAGTGACACACTTTAAAAACTGAATGTGCTGGAGTTCAAGGAGCAGTGTTGTCGTCCTGGGCCTGATCCTCTCTGTTAGTGTTCATCCATGAGTTAAAGTCAGATCCTGGTTCATTCTGGTTTCTGACTGAACTCTATAGTCTCCAGATCTGTGAACAGTTTGAAGGGAGAAAACACTCACAGCTGAGCAGCTCCAGGAGATGCGCGCTCATGAGATGCTGCGCGCTCCCTGCCAAGGTGGAGCGGAGCTACAGGTGACAGCTGAAGCTAAGGTTAGGAGATGGTGAAACAGTTTATTTTGTTGCTTTAATGGAGGTTTCAAAATTCCCTTTTTTTCATTTCCAGTGCGGACACAAACTCCTGTCCATCAGTTTAATCATCTATAAGTCTAATCAGCACAATCAGCAAATATAATAACTACATAATCATTTAAAACCTATAGTAAATCATCAATTCATTGTAATCCATGTAAAGCTCTGCTGCAGTGCCTTATAGTGTCTTGGTGGGACTCTTGAATTTTTGTAGCAGTGGTGGTCAAACCAAGGCCCAAGGACCCAATACTGGCTGTTCAATCTGCCAAGCATTAACTACTAATTTAATAATAATTAAAGACAGCAGATATTATATTGACATTAACAATTAATTGAGTTTTAGAGTTTTTCACTGGAGTCTCCTCAAAGGCCATATGTCTGATATTCCAAGAAACTGAACTCAAAGTCAGCCGCTTCTTTTCTACCGAGCCAAATACAAACCAGCCAAGTTACAGACTTTTATTTCTAGTTTGTTCACCCTGCTGTAGGGTGTTACTGTTCAGTAAAATTATTTTGTGTAGCAGCTGACGATCTTTAAAATATACAACAATTATTCACTGTTTTAATAAATCTGCTTGCACCAATAAATACAAACAATTCAAGCTGCAGTGAGTCCAACTGAAGGGCATTTAAAGTCACTCTACCTCAAATTTAACAACAAACCTTAACACACATCACAGATTAAGCAAGACTCTAGCTCAACTCAACACAAAGATTGTTTTTTTCACGTCACAATCTGTTCGAATAATAATCTGAATACTTTACCGGACACAGTTACAAGTTTAGTCACATTTATCGAGCCGCTCTGAAGACCGACACTGGTATTCTCCGCTCATCATGCAATGGTAAGTGTTTATCCGTGTAGAAATGAGACACATTTGGATTATTTCTCAACTCAACATCTAAAATACAAAGGAAGAAGAAACAAAGATGAATATCAACAGAAAATAAAGGTGCATTACCTTCAGCATGTCCAATGAAGACAAGGATATTCAGCACTGAAAATCAGAAATGTCAATATATAAGCAATCAAAGAAACTTAATACACAGCAACATTCTCACATTTTAATAGAAAAACCAAAGACAAAATGTGTGTCATTTTTATAACGGCAAAAGTGAGAGCTCTGAATTAAAGAAGGTATGTTTAAAAGCTGGTGTTTCTTCTTTTTTCAACTTGTTACTTTCTTATTTATTAAGACAAAACTTGCAAAACCTTCACTGGCACACTTTCTAACACATATACAGTAAATATAATAAAATATATGCCTTTGTAGTTTATAGATATTGGTAATGTTTTAAAAGGTGTGTCAGTAAAGTTTTTACAGTGCATGATCACATGTCACAGATTGATCTCCTCTTTACAAGGGTTTACATAAGGATTAGAAAACATTAATGTATAAAGTTATTTAGAGGTAGTCCTTAAGAAAAGTGAAAGCAAATTTTATATATAACACTGGTTAATGGTTTACAACCCATTAAGAACCTTTTATTAATGAATGTACAGTAAATTTTAATCTTAGAAGCTAAATAACTTATTGCTTTACAATTGGATTAACACATTTATAAGGTATTTGCAGTGTGAAAATAATAATTTGTTAATACATTGTAAATATCTTATTTTCAGACTATATTCCAAAGCAGGAGTTTCAAACACTTTTTAGTTCAGGAAACACAATCTGAAGTGGACCAGTAAAAGAATAGAATAAAAACCTATAAATAACAACAACTCCTTGTTATTCTTTGGTCTAAAGTGCAAAGAGGTACAATTACATTATAATGTCAGTGATCTCATTAATCACAGACCAAAAAGGTTAATGTTGGCTGTCGAGAGATTGTCTTTTGTCCATGTGGAGCTACCGTAGTTCATCATGTGTGTGTTTTCACAAACTCATTCTCACAATATATCTTTGAAGCTAATGTTTTGCTAGCATAAACGTATTTAACGAAGGAGCCTTTATGCACTTTCGCT
Organism: Neodontobutis hainanensis; assembly: GCA_024349245.1. NCBI lineage: Eukaryota > Metazoa > Chordata > Actinopteri > Gobiiformes > Odontobutidae > Neodontobutis > Neodontobutis hainanensis. Next base: position 66,972 of record JALDNG010000729.1, read on the forward strand.
GACCTTTTTACAGATAAAAACAGACAGGTTTCCCATTCTCCTCAGAGAATAAATAGAAAGTGGTCATTTTTTGCAGAATTTTACACCTTGTGTCTACTTTTCTCTGTCACAGAGTTATTTTTACAGCAAAAGACAAAAGAATAAAACAAACTTACCATTTATGGGACCAGATGGTGCACTGCTGCCCTCTGCTGTTCAGTCCTGGGAGTCAGTGTTGTGTTGTGTTCTCTACTATTACTAAAACACTGCGACCACAGTGGACAAAATAGAAATAGCAGTTACCTGGATTTAAAACGATAGAAAATTTTCTTTTTTCCATCCCTGTCTCAGATTTCACTTTCTCCCAAAAGCAGCTGAGGACCTCCTGCTTCTTTTTTATTTAAAAAATATCAAACTGTAGTTAGTTAGCTTAGCATTAGCTTAGCCACATACCGCATTTATCTCTGCTTTGTAAAACATTACATTATTGAATTGACAGAATTTATTGGGTTTCACGTTGCCTCCATTTTCTCTGTTGCAGTTATTCTGTAATAAAAGACACATTCAGCAGATATTAATCTTCCTGGAGCATTTATGACACGCCAGTGTCGACCAATGGCAGCGCACTCTTTTCAATGTAATGTTCAATGTTCACAGCTGTACCCAAAGTACAAACATGTCACAAATGCTAAAAAATTAAGTTTGCTAGGAAAAATAAACAATACATGAGATTTTTTTAATGCAAACAAGTGCAGATTTGAGGATGACTCTCTTCAGTTTGGGCTCTAGGGTTCCTCTGTGAGTCTTTAAAACTCTGTCTTCATTTGTTCTTTATTTAGGTTTGATTAGTTCTATCGATGTTGAGTCTGTGTCGTATCCTTCTCAAAGATCCTTTATAACGTTTACAAAGATGGATTACCAGTGCTCGAGGGCACAAACCATCAGTTTAAACAAACCTCTGCCGACACACTCAGAGTCAGATCAGGGTTTTTACTCATGTGGGACCAACACAAAAGCACAATCTAAGTAAAGACTGAGGGTAACAGGTCAGGATACCAGAGCAAAGAAAACAAATACTTTTTAATATAAAGATTACATTTGACATTTGCTTTTTTAATTTGGTCTCCTACACAACAAAGCTTAATGTTAAAATATAAAAACCCTTGAAATAAAATGGCAATAAGCTTAGAAATAACATTTGTACTTTTATAAGGTGTGTCTGTGTTGTTCTGTGTGTCCTGCAGGGGCGCTGTGCCCTCAGGCTTTTAGGTTTCTGCAGCACACTGTACACGGTGTTGACTTGATGTGAGAGATCCATCTGTGAGTTTGAAGCCTCTTGTGGTGGTTTCTCTCGTCTCTTCACAGCGAGAGCCTTTAACTTTGTCCCAGTTACTTTCTGACCCCTTCTGGAGCAGACACATGTCTCTTATCTTTAACTAGATCGTTCCTGTGTGCATTAAACTAATCATTATGTTTTCTTTTTCCTATTAATATGTTCATAGATATAATATATATAAATCCTTGATTATAAACCTTAAAACACAACATTAACTCATCATGCATAAATGAGTAACTAAATAAGTATACAAGAATAAAACACATAATATCAAAATATTACACAACAGGATATGTCACAGCACATTGACAAAGCACCAACCTGGGACCAGGTTTTGGGACTGCTGGCCAATGTGACCAGTTCGGTCCTGCACAGAGGCTGCCGAGTGTGAAAAAGGCCCTGCCATGTCCCTAAGGCTCCTGCAGCCAGCCTCCCTTCTCCTGAAGCAGGTCTCTGGTGGAGCGCAGGAGAAGTGACAGCCTATGATCCTCTAATTTACAACCTTTATCCACAGTTTTGTTCACTCTGACTTCTTCTGAGCTATCCTTCTCTTCATATTGTTTGTTACAAAATAAAGTTCCTTTGAAGAATTGTGTTGTTTGTTTTTAGAAACTTAACTTTCATTCTGTTGATCCTGTTGTAACATGTTACTTTAAACAGTTTTGTTTTTGCAATGTTTTGATTATTTTTAAACACTTTGATGGTTTATTATTAAAATTTATATATTTAACAATAGATGTGTTTACTTTTATATTATGTAACTTTTTTTTTGTAATTGCTTAGACCTTAATTTGCTTAATGTCACAAATTTAAAAAACTGGACACCCATTGAGCAAAAGTACCACCTTCTCACATTTGGAGCCACCAGAACCTTTTAACCTTTCAATAAAAGTTCAAATCAATAGTGTTATATTTTGTAAATGTTTTGTTTGACTAGAAAGAGCAAGCACAAACCAGAGGTACCTGTTCCACACTGGGTAGGTGGATGCCTTATGTCTACGTTTCAAGTCAAATTTACTTTTTGAAAGATCCATAACTGTTAATTCAAAACTCAAAATGACTTTATTATTCTCTGTAACAGGTCGTTAACGTAATGTATAAATGCACAGCGCACTGAACATGTCACTGAGCACTTTAAAGATACACTTAGCACTTTTAAAGAACACATCACTTTATACAAAATCAAAGTTGCACTTAAATAAAGACATCGCACATGATTGTATAAATAAGAGAAGAAACAATTAGAACTTGTATCGAGAAAAATGAGTGTGTTTTAAATGTGCTTTTAATATGTCCAGGTTTCTGGCCAAAAAAGACCCCAGAGAAACAAAAACACACTAAAAGGTTCGGGTCAGACCAAGGCAGGGAATGTGAGGGAAAACAAAGTGGGTTGTTGAATGGTTTAGGGGTTTCAGTGAGTACAAGTCTTTGGTTTTTAGGGTTTGTAAATCGTATTGGTTTTTAAATATGGGTTATGTTTTTGGCTTATTTCAAAGAGAATTCTAACATAGTTATTGTTAATAACTTTTAAAAAGTGTTAATGTTTTTACCCAGTTATTTAAGCGGATGTTATAAACATTTTTGTTCTGCTGCTGGAGAGGACTGAACTCCACCAGCCTCCATTGCACTTTTTGCACATTGTGCACTTTGATATTTATTATAGCTTCTGTTTTCTGCTCATTATTACTTTTAATTCAGCGTCCAGCCACTTCCCAGTCAGCCTACGTAACAATCCCTTTAAACTTTATTTAATGGAAATTCGGTTGTTAGGGCTCTTCAAATGAGTTAAGGCAGAATTCTTCATCTTCCACAGACTGACTAATGGTAGAGTCTTATGGCAGTCAGAAAGAAGGAATACTTGTGTTGTTCTGTCCTGCAGCTCACTGATCTCAGACATCCACTTGCTGCTCTCTCTTTTCCTCAGACTGTGGCCCCTGAACTAAAATGAGTTGGACATCCCTCCAACTCAGTTACATGAGCCTCGTTTCCACTGGAGCAGTATGGAGCAGGTCGGGTCAAAGGTATCTGACCCACCAGATGCACTTAGTCTTTAGAAGAGCGGCTAGTTTCCTTGTTTGATGTAAATCATCAAAAATAATGTAATAAATTGTTATTTATGATTTTTAGGCTCTGTAGGTGGTGTGTGGTTAAAAGTAACACAGTGTTAAAGAAGAAAATTAGAGATCAGAGATTATTATAGTAATTATTTAATTATTCAAACATATTTACAAACATAAACATATGTACAAAATAATTTATAAACAACTTATTAAAATGAATGAATGAATAAATGAATGAATAAATGAACGAATGAATAATTGAATCAATGAATAAATTAATGAACAAATGAATAAATGAATTAATGAATAAATGAATAAATGAATGAATAAATTCATGAAATAATAAATGTATGAATGAATGAATAAATGAATAAATGGATGAATGAATAAATGAATGAATTAATAAATGAATGAATTGATGAATAAATGAATAAATTAACAAATCAAGGAATAAATGAATGAATAAATGGATCAATAAAAAATAATAAATAAATGGATGAATTAATGAATGAATGAATGACATTAATATTTGATTCTATTCATTCTGGTGGCTCCTGGTCAACATGCTGCCTCTGATACACCTCCTGTTCCAATAAAAGACAGGCTAGTTATGCAAGTTATAAGTGAATTTTCAACAAAACAAGTTGGATCTTTAAAACTCTATCCTCTCTATTATATGTCCCTGAAGTACACGTTTGAGACTGACTGAGGACTACACTCAGGGCTTAAAACAAGTCCCTTGTTATTTTTGTGACCTTTTAAACCACAATACAACATAATAATAATAAAAACATTTGACTTGTAGATGTGATGTGTGCTTTTGTACTTACATTCCTGCTCTCCTCTTGGGCCTGTATAATGGCGGCCACAATAAGGTTCACCAAAACAAACTGGACCATTATAACAAAGGTGATAAGGCACAGTGGGGCAGCCCAGGACAGGTAGGTTGAACAGTTTACATCATCCAGTCGGCACTCCCTCAAAGTATCCTTTAACAAATCAATGAAAAACGTAGATATCAAAAATCACGGTAGAATTAAAAATATTTTCCAGCAAAGTCAGGTCTGATGCATACTTGAGGAAGTGTAAATAAAAGGCTCAATGGAGTCTGATTGAGAGCATTACTGCAGCATTGGGGCATCCTTCACACATGTACCACTCGGAGGACAGGGCCATACATTTCTTGGCACGTGGTATACCATGACATCATTGCACTTCAAGCTGTTTTAGCAGTGTTTATGTTGTTGAACTGATAACTTTGATTAGAAAACTTACACAACTGCAAACTATTGTGGAACGTTACTTACTTACGTTTACATTTATTCATTTAGCTGATGCTTTTATTCAAAGCGACTTACATTAAGCTTCAATTCACCAGTGTTACAGCCTGAACACCACTGGAATCAAGGACTGTCTTGCCCAAGGACACATCGACAGTATGAACTGTGAGAGAGCGGAATCGAACCACCAGGGACAAGCGCTCTGAGCCACTGAGCCCCACTTATTTTCTAAAAACATCCACTTGCTCGGGTGGGTTTTCTTTGGGTACTCACCAAAGCCCCACTAACATCAAAACATGCTGGATGCCCCTGGTGGAGAATGCCGATAAGAAATTTCCCCACAGGAATAACTGCTATAAATGTTTACAGCTGCACTATGTACATTGATGGAGCAATAACAGTCGTTAGGAATACATGTTTTAGAGCCAGTGCACAGGCAAAGCTATAATTGTGTGCTAGAATTTTTATTTGTGTTGTGGTTCTGGGCTTGTTCTTGAGTTTGTCTACCATCAAAATGCCGCTCCAGTTGTCTCCTGTGCACAGTATGTAGAGCGTCAGGAGGGCACTGCCAAAGTTTTGAAAGTGGCAGTAGAGACTCAAGCCAACACATGGATACTCTGGAGTACACTCTAGTCACGAGAAAGATCGATATAACAATCAATATATGATAATAATATAAACAATATACACATTATATTAACAATGTTTTAAATACATACGACAAACACAATATGTTTATAATAATATATGTACTGTGCTTGTGTTTATGACTGACCAAGTTTCCCAAACAGCTCCACTGTCAACACAGCATACATGAAGAAAAAGAAGGCGAAAAGCAGGCACAGATTTCCAACCTGGAGGAAAAATGACACTTAACAACCTTCCTCCTGCTCTCTGTTCATGTTTGTTTTTTTATTGTTGCGGGTTAGTTTAGTAAATATTTAAAGTTAGGTAATTTAATTTACAGATTGTTAGACCAGCCTGGTGTTTGTCTACTAAGTTTATTTTCTTTAAAAGTCTAAATCCCAAAATAACACTAAAATGGTTTACAATGTGGAGTTATTAGGAAGGATGTTGCATTTCTGTTGCATGTGTTGCCTTTGGTGGGTGGAGGTTTATCGCTCTAAGTTGGTGCCCTTACTCAAGGTCCTTATAAGGGGTTTCAGGAGAGGCTTGGGCTGAGCGCACATGCACAGACAGAGAGAGAGACTGGAGAAAACGTCGGTGGATTTTAATTGAATGTTAGGTATGTTTAATGAGTTTGGAGAAATCTAGAACAGTTCCTCTGAGCGCTGCAGCAGTCTTAGCCCCGCCCCTAATGCTCTCCTCGATTGAGACGCAGGATGACACCTACTGCGTTAATGCGAGATAAAATGATTGTTGATGTTTATGCGTTAACGTGATATTAAAGCATTTACTTTCCCAACCCTAGTTTGAACACATTTTTACAACATGAATATTTCTTAAGAGCATGGTTCTAAGGCTGGTAATATCTCAGAGTTCACTGTCAGTGAGTTCTTGTCTTCTGATAATAATGCTCATGTTGATATGATGTTTTAAATGAAAACTGAATTACCTGTGACAGAGTCTTCCAGATAGTTTTATCAGCACCTTGATCTTCTTAACCTTCAGAACTGAAAAGACATGCTGCATTAGTGTGCCACTTAAATGGTCACATTTTCTAGTTGTAAGGTGTTTATGACCAGGGACGTACTGGGACTGAAATTCAGCCCGGGACTTTAAGACGGAGAGGCCTTTTCTGCGAGTGCCCTTGGTGCACGAGCAGGATTTTCAGTTATTTTCATTCTAATAGTGTTTTTATGGTATAAAGACAATCAGATTACGCTGAAGACCTTCAAGAAACTTTAGGATAACACCTGCCTCCTCAGGTTGTATAAGCAAGTCCACTGCACTGAACACAACCAAAACCTAATCTCAAACACATAAGTCACACAGTATACTGCGAACTACCAGCATGTCATGTGTACAGTCAGTCGGAGTGATAAAATAGTTACAAATACTCACACCCACTCATACTCAAAAACTACAATGCAGTCCCATACAATAGAGATTTTGTGTGTATGTATGAATGTGTGTGTGTGTGTGTGTGTGTGTGTGTGTGTGTGTGTGTGTGTGTGTGTGTGTGTGTGTGTGTGTGTGCTCACTTTCAACTCTCCTGCCTCAGCTTCCCTGTGCTGGACCCTGCCTCTGCTGGACCCTGCCTCTGCTTACTGATTGTACAGCTACATAACACATGCATGAGAAGAACATGAGTAATAAATATGACAAAGAATAATACATTTTCTAATTAAATCTGTGCTTCAGTCAGGTTATTATCTAGAATGTGGAACTATTGGCATTTTATCCTTTATGTAAATATGTAACATTGTGCTGTATTTTTCTATTTTTGTGTGCGTGTTCTTAATAAAGCTTTGATTGATATGTCTAATATGATTGCCTACCCAGCCCTGCACACTGCCCATCTACCTGTCTGTTTCCTGCTCTTCTCCTCCTGCTGCTCCTTCTCTTCCTCTCTCCTGCTGCTCCTATTCCTCTCTTCTCCTCCTCCTCTCTCCTGCTGCTGTTGCTCCTCCTAAAACTGTCCTACCTCACATCACCAGCAATCTTTGGAGAAGTTTACTCGACTCTGCAACTCTGTCTATGACTCCATCGTTGTCTAAAGTCATTAGGATCCCTTTTTCTGTGCACATTAGCATGAATGCCTCAAGACGCTCCTGTGTCAGCACCAGGGACGTGCACAGACATTTTGAGGGGCAGGGGCTCAAGTGAAATAAAGGGCACTTTATTTATTTATTTTTAAAGTTTTATTTATTAATGTACAGATGCAGTTTTACTACATTTTTTAGAGTGTAGCCTATCCTCTATCTGTTTGCATCTGTAGATTTCTTCTAGATTCATCAATTTAGATTTCTAAATTTCAGTAAAAAAGACTCTTGCTGTAAGTCATTAACTAACTGGGGCGTTCTTATTTTATTAACTTATTTTATTACATGGCTTGGTTGATCTCAATGTAGAATGTGCGGAGTATAACAGATCGTTGCCATGAAAAACAGAGCGTTGCTATGGACTTACAGCATTCTAACCGTAGAGACGGAGCGTACTATTTTCTTTAGCGGAAGCAATACAATCGGGTTTAAATCAATAAACTCCCTTTTAATATTTTGTGTCAAATTATTTATTTATTTGGTAGGTAGCCATGTAATAAGCAGGAGGATAATGTATAGCGATTATCCCTTACACAGCTCTAGTCTAGTAGCTCATGAGGCATGCATGCTAGCAAAACACAGGTTTTGCTAGGTTTTTACTGGCTAATCAGCAGTAAATTCGAGCATTATTCGAGGTACTGGTATTTTAATCTTTTGTTCATCACCAGCTCCACTCACCTCAGCACAAGACAAAAACACTGCTGGGAGGGGCTGCTGCTGCCTGCAGGTGTGTGTCTGTGTATCTGATGTGTGCCGATGTGCGCTCGCTGCGCAAGTGGGGAAGGGGGAATGGTCAATGAGCGCTTCAGAACTCCTGACCTGATTATTAGATATACTATTCTTCAATAAATATATTTGTCTGACAGGAAGCTGTGCAAACTGGAATATATATTATTTTTAAAAATAAAATAAAATAAAAGCACCCCAGAAAAAGGGCACTTTCTCTCCAGGAATAAAAGGGCAGGTGCTCAAGCCCCCTTTGATGTCTATGTCTGCACGTGCCTGGTCAGCACCCTTTTCAGTGCGGAAAAGGTCCGCTAATTCGGCACATTTAGCTGCCTCTTGTGCCAACATTTTTCTTTTTCATTCTTATTTTTCGCCCCACCCATTTCTTTCACTTCTTTCTTTCGTTTCGACATTTTTACCGTCTGTCTCTGTTGAATTCACACAAACTCAAACCTAACAAAGTAAACTTCTTTGATCGTCGCCTTTGAGCCAATCGGATATCAGGAAATACGAGGATCAGTCCAAGTTGGGAGGGCCGCTCGTATCCCCTTAAGATTGGAAGTATTGGTTTGGCCCAGTCTGAAACACACACACACACAGACACACAGCTGCGTTCTGCTGCAGCTGAGCGGCCGGCCACAGGCGGTATAAAATAAATAATAATAATAAAAATTTGACCACCGGCCGATTCGGCCTGAAATGGACCGGCCGTTCGGGATTGTTCGGTATTCGATTGCCAATCCGTCCCTGTTTATGACATAATAAAATCAACTCCTAAGGTTTCTGTTTGCAAACTAAACTAAATCAATGTTTCCCACCATTAACAAATTGATTTTTATTTTATTATTCCTTCATTATCCTTGTGGGGAAATACAAAGTAGCATGTTTTTGTTGCATGCATGTTAACATTTTTGAGACTGTTGCATTGACCTGGGCCTGTTACATGAGTTTCCTAAAGCCAGGCATACACTGTGCAATTTTCAACCTGAATTTGACCTCATATCTGGTCATACCATCATTTTGAGCCAAATTCTGGGCTGTTGTGCGTCCTTGGTGTCCTGTGTACAGGGCCCTACGCAATTAACCCCTCCCAACAAGTTCCTAACCAGAAATAGGTGGTCAGATGAAATTCTGACATGTCAGAAATCTCGGTCGCAGCAAACCATCCGGTTGTACAGTGTGTGAGCACATTAATCGTGATCTTTGGCTTTCCTCGTCGTGATCTACTCAAACAGTATGAGTTGTGTGTGTGCCCAGCTTTAGTGTTCTCTCTTCTTTAGAGCTCTTTAAAAACACAATAGTAGGTGTCAGCTGCTCCTTCAGGGTTGCCACAGGAGGGATCCATATATTTAGAGTGGCATATATTTTTATCCAGGATGCCCTTCCTGACACAACGCTCTCTATTTTATAGACCTGTAGTAATGCTGCATTCATGTGGTCCTCGGGAACTCGGGAATACAGTGCATCTGTGAAGTATTCACAGTGCTTTGCTTTTTCCACATTTTGTAATGTTACAGCCTTATTTCAAAATGGATTAAATTGATTGTTTGCCTCAAAATTTTACAAACTTATCCTTCAGTGATCCAGACAGAGCCAGCCTTAAACACCTCCGGAGAAATCTGAAAATGGATGTGCACCGATGCTAACCATCCAACCTGATGGAACTTGAGAGGTTCTGCAAAGAAGACTGGGAGAAACTGCCCAAACATTGTTGTGCCCAGCTCATAGCATCAGACTCAAAAAGGCTTGAGGCTGTAATTAGGCCAACGAGCTTAAACAAAGTTTTGGCTGTAAATAATTATGTACATGTGCTTTTTGTTTTTCATTTTTAATAAATTTGCAAAGAATTCAAACCTTCTTTCATGTTGTCATCATGGGCTATAGTTTGTAGGATTTTGAGGCAAATAATAAATTGAATCCATTTTGAAATAAGGATGTAACTTAACAAAATGTAGAAAAAGTGAAGCGCTGTGAATACTTTCTGTATTTGAGAAATGCACATGAACATGTCTAAACATCAGTCCTGCGATGCTATATATTCCGACCTTACGAGCTGAAATCATGTGAACACATCCCGAGATTCTGAGGACCACATTAACGCACCAAAAGTTATGAGAATTTTTAGAAATGAATAAAAAGTTGCATGTGTGTATTACTCTGTGCAAGGGTGAACACTTTGCAGGTTCGGATGAGGCTGGGATTAATGGGAAGTTTGTCGTCCAGGTTCAGCACAGTGAGTCACGAAGATTAGAGACATCGCCAGCACCAGCAGGTCCAGACAATTCCAGCTAAAGGTTCACATATTACATTAGACACTATTGACAAAACAGACTTGCGCTTATTTATATGCCTTACTTGTTATTTATAAACCTCCGTCCGCCAAACGCCACAGGTTTGAGCACAATGTCAATGATGAGGATGGCAAAGAAACCGTAGAAAGTGTAATCCATGAGATTATCTATGTACTAAGCAGACAACAAAAATAAATAAATCAATATGCCCTTATAGTTTAGAGATGTTCCTGAGGCAGTGGGTTGACATTACCGAGTCTGATTGTAATGTTCCAACATCATGATAAAGACATTGAAAATGATCACCCCTGACATGAGCAGCTCCAGGATGAGGCTCGTGCACAATGTGTGGATCAAGCGCGCACTCGCGAGTAGCGGGTGTAATATAGCGCTGTAAAAATAAAAATAAACCAACAAAAGGCCTAACAACCACAATCAAACACTGCAATACTGGGCTCAGTGGCCTAGATGTGACTAACCGTTCCGTGTTAGGGTCATTTTCGCCTGTGTGAGGTCCTCTTTGGATTTTCTGTTTTTGCTGGACTTCGTTGAATGTGTCGACCATGGTCCGATGAACATGTCCAGCAGGAGGATGCTCATTATTATAAACGATAGAAAGTACAGAGCCATCCAGGTCTTGTTGTTTGTCACAGGCTGAAAAACAAAACACAACTGATAAATTCACAAAGGATCAGCGTGATCCAATCCACTTTAACTATTCCTGCTTAAGGTTGTGTTTTGTATAAGTTACTTATACAGTGAGAAAATACATTTATTAATAACAATAAAGATAGTTATCAGTTTTATTGAGTCATGGATTTCTTTAAGTGTTGTTATGTTATATTTATTTTTCTACACCAATCCTTATAACAGGATTTTCTTTTTCAGAGAGGACTCGGTCTCCTCTGGTGTTAAGTCTCGTTTTGTTTAGTGATAATACCTGAAGGTCTTCTCCGACAGCGCCGAGGCCGTCGTACATGATATTCACCCATCCGTCCTTCGAGTACATCACAAACAGTGACATTAAGGCCTGGAAGAAAACAAAAAACTACTCAACAACTACTACTAATATGTTTAGTCTATCTCCAGCCTTCTCGTTTATACCTGGAGAATGTTGTCGAAATTGAATGTTCTTCTTTGCCAGCTTAGGTTTGACATCAGGCATTCGGTCTTGTTGGTGATGCTTCTGACAATACCGAATTCTTTGTCCACACAATTGAAAAGGCTCCTTAAAAGCTAGTCAACCAAGGCACACAGGGTTGCAGTGATATGGTAAATACTTTGGCTGAATTCAAATACTGTTCCTTAACCTTTGAATACAACGTCCTAAAGTCAACAGTGAGAGGTCAGGAGTGTCCTTGTCAAGTTAGGAAAGGAGCATCAGCGGGGTTTTGACACATCTGATTCCACTAACCTCATCAGGAATGTTGAACATTGACGCACATTGACATAATAAAAACTACACATCCTAACAAAAGACTACAACAAGCACCTAATCCTGAAAAAGTCAGTCATAAGATGTGGTAGCTCTAGAGCAGTGTCTTTTTCAGTTGATGCAGAGTGACTTTAAATTCATCACAAACTCTTCACACGAAACTAAATTTTGGTCGTATTCAGAAAAGATTGTGGCTGGTGGTGCAGTGGATTGTGGAAAGTCAGTAAGCTCCTAACCTTTCAGAACATCCATAGGTTTAAAAAGAAGAAAAAGAAAACCAGCCTCTTCAGAGTGATTGTATTTTGATCTCTCACTCAACAATGTGTTTTATTATCCTTTAACAAATCAATGAAAAAACGTAGACATCAAAAATCCCGGTAAAATTAAAAATATTGTAGATTAATAAATGTAATAACAAAGTAGTAACTAGTAATGGCTCTCTAATTAAAACAAAAGTATGGCTTGTTCTCAGGCAACATCATGGCTGGCACTGCTGTGGAAATACAGTTACAGTAAATCAGCAAACATTTAGCCACATATAATCAATAAATTAAAAAAATTCAGTGATTGGATTTTTGTGTTTTGTTGCATCCTATTATTTCGTTGAATGATAGGCCATCAACTGACTGAGAACAGGCTATACATCAGCTTAATATGTTTTTAATGTTTTCCATTTTTGCCAGTTACTTATTGTTGCTCTGTGCATTTCATGGCTCAGAAACAAAAGCCCCATCTGTTCAAAACGTCACAGCAAAAGAGATTATAATATTTTTCAGCAAAGTCAGGTCTGATGCAGACTTGAGGAAGTGTGAATAAAAGGTTCAATGAAGTCTGATAGAGAGCGTTACTGCAGCATTGGGGCACCCTTCACACATGTACCACTCGGAGGACAGGGCCATACATTTCTTGGCACGTGGAATACCATGACATCATTACACTTCAAGCTGTTTTTGCAATGTTTATGTTGTTGAACTGATAACTTTGATTAGAAAACTTACACAACTGCAAACTATTGTGGAACGTTACTTACTATTTATTTAGCTGATGTTTTTATCCAAAGCGACTTACATTAAGCTTCAATTCACCAGTGTTACAGCTGGAACACCACTGGGGGCAAGGAGTGTCTTTCCCAAGGACACAACGACAGTATAAACCAGAGGTGGGGACTCGAGTCACATGACTTGACTCGAGTCTGACTCGAGTCACAATTTTCGGACTTGCGACTTGCTTGATTAAAGTATGAAAATGACTTGACTTGACTTTGACTTGAGAAAAGTTACTTGAGACTTGACTTGACTTGAAGTGGAAGACTCGACAATGACTTGAACCTATAAAAACAAACAGCAATAAAATGTATTAAAATATATAATTATTGTGACGTCAGCGCCACTAATCAGTGTCTGTGCCTTTGACGCTGCACAATTCAAACCGCCAAACATGGAAGACGCTAGTAATGTTGGTCGAGCTCCACAAATAGTCTTGTTTGGCTACAAGGACTTTGGACTGGACCGTGACAATAAAAAGATTTGCCAGATGCAAAATATGCAACTCCAGAATATCCGACACCACAACCACAACGTCAAATTTCATTCGACATTTCAAGAACCACAAGGAACGGTAAGAAATGCATCTCTTTCTAGTTAGTTTCACTTAGATCTATAACGATTACTAATGTAATGAATTTAGCTTTTATAATTCGGCATATTTTTCTTACTAGAAAGCAACTAGAGCATTATCATTACTGATCGTCTCATAATTAACGTTATTGGGTAATTTGGCTATAACAGTAACGTAGCCTGAATAATAATGTTGATAGACATTATAAATTTATTACATGTAGTCTATAATGTCTGTATTAAAAGTGTCTGTGGACTGTGTGTGGAAACTAAAAGGCTTATACCATACTGCGTAACAGGCTAACATGGAGGCTAGCACCTTATCACTAGCACCTACAGAGTTTCTTTTTTGGTACAGACAAGAAATAATTACAGCACAATTACATATTAGGCAGTTTATCAGTCACAATAATTAATTTATAAGGTTATTATTAGCCCTTATGCTTAACCCTCTTAGCGCCAAAGTCGCAAAATTGCAACTTAACTGGAAAAAACAGCCGCTACTTCCGGTTTATGTGCTAAATTATGCTTCCACTCCCTTCCACCAGATGCCAGACATCCTTTAGTTTGTGGCTAGTCTACTATTACCATGTGTGTTGCCATTAAAACATTTGTAGAAGACTTCAAACTCGCGTGTCAGAGTATTCACAATCTAACTTATGGTCTCAGTGGGACTGTCAGGACCGGCGCAATAGAAGCCTCATTCTCTACACTCGAGCTTGTAAACGCTAAAATGACAAATAAAAACACCTGTGATGAAGCTTTGGCTTTAGTAATGGCTGACTCTGGCGCGATAGTGGCCAGAGTCAGCCATTCAGAGTCAGAGTCAGAGTCTCGCCTAGTGCCGCTGTTCCAGCTGAGCAATTAAATGTATCCGGCCAAACCGCTTCAAGTCATCCAGCCTATAGGAAATATCTGTCGCCTCTACCTCCTCTGGTCTCTCTGTGGCATCTGCCTCCTCTAGTCTCTATGCCTTCTCTGCCTCCTCTTGTCTCTCTGTGGCCTCTGCCTTTACTGGACTCTCTGTGGCCTCTGCCTCCACTGGTCTCTCTGTCACTTATGCCTCCTCTGGTCTCTCTCTGGCCTCTGCCTCCTCTGGTCTCTCTGCCTCCTCTGCCTCCTCTGGTCTCTCTGTGGCCTATGCCTCCTCTGGATTCTCTGTGGCCTCTGCCTCCTCTGGTCTCTCTGTCTCCTCTGCCCCTCTTTTATCTCTGTAGCCTCTGCCTCCTCTGGTCTCTCTGTGGCCTCTGCCTTCTCTTGTCTCTCTATTCCTCTATCTCCTCTGGTCTCTCTGTCTTTCTGCCCCCTCTGAACTCTCGGTGGCCTCTTCCCCCTATGGTCTAACTGTGGCCTTTGCCTCTTCTGCGCTATATCTCCTCTGCCTCCCCTGGTCTCTCTGTGGCCTCTGCCTCCTCTGGCCTCTCTAGTCTCTCTGCCTCCACTAGTGTCTCTATTGCCTCTGCCTCCTCTGGTCTGTCTGTGGCCTCTGACTCTTCTGGTCTCTTTCTCTCCTCTGCCTCCTCTAGTCACTCTGTGGCCTCTGCCTCCTCTGGACTCTCTGCCTCCTCTAGTCTTTCTGTGGCCTCTGCCTGCTCTAGACTCTCTGCCTCCCATGCATCCTCGTCTCTCTGTCTCGTCTGCCTCCTCTGGTCTCTCTGCCTCCTCTGCCTCCTCTGGTCTCTCTGTGGCCTCTGCCTCCTCTGGTCTCTCTGTGGCCTCTGTCTTCTCTTGTCTCTCTGCCTCCTCTGCCCCCTCTGGTCTCTCTGTTTCTACTGGTCTCTCTATTGCCTGTGCCTCCTCTGGTCTCTCTGTTGCCTCTGCCTCATCTGGTCTCTCTGCCTCCTCTGCTTCCTCTCGTCTCTCTGTGGCCTCTGCCTCCTCTGCTTTCTCTGTCTCCCCTGCCTCCACTGGTCTCTCTGTCTCCTCTGCCTCCTCTGCTCTCTCTACCTCCACTGCCTCCTCTGGTCTGTCTGTGTCCTCTGCCTCCTCTCGTCTCTCTGTGGCCTCTGCCTCCTCTGGTCTCTCTGTCTCCTATGCCTCCACTGGTCTCTCAGTGGCCTTTGACTCCACTCGTCTCTCTGTGGCCTCTGTCTCCTCTGCTCTCTCTCTGGCCTCTACCTCCACTAGTCTCTCTGACTTATCTGTCTCCTCTAGACTCTCTGTCGCCTCTTCCTCCTCTGGTCTCTCTGGCCTCTGCCTCCTCTAGTCTCTCTGCCTTCTCTGCCTCCTCTTGTCTCTCTGTGGCCTCTGCCTTTACTGGTCTCTCTCTGGCCTCTGCCTCCTCTGGTCTCTCTGCCTCCTCTGCCTCCTCTGGTCTCTCTGTGGCCTCTGACTCCTCTGGACTCTCTGCCTCCTCTGGTCTCTCTGTGACCTCTGCTTCCTCTGGTCTCTCTGTGGCCTCTGCCTCCTCTTGTCTCTCTATTCCTCTATCTCCTCTGGGTTCTCTGTCTTTCTGCCTCCTCTGAACTCTCGGTGGCCTCTTCCCCCTCTGGTCTAACTGTGGCCTTTGCCTCTTCTGCACTCTATATCTCCTCTGCCTCCTCTTGTCTCTCTGTGGCCTCTGCCTCCTCTGGTCTCTCTGTGGCCTCTGCCTTCTCTGGCCTCTCTAGTCTCTCTGCCTCCACTAGTCTCTCTATTGCCTCTGCCTCCTCTGGTCTGTCTGTGGCCTCTGACTCCTCTGGTCTCTTTGTCTCCTATGCCTCCTCTAGTCACTCTGTGGCCTCTGCCTCCTCTGGTCTCTCTGCCTCCGCTGCTCTAACTGCCTCCTCTGGTCTCTCTGTGGCCGCTGCCTCCTCTGGTCTCTCTGTGGCATCTGCCTCCTCTGGTCACTCTGTGGCCTCTGCCTCCTCTGGACTCTCTGCCTCCTCTGGTCTCTCTGTGGCCTCTGCCTCCTCTGGTCTCTCTGCCTCCGCTGCTCTAACTGCCTCCTCTGGTCTCTCTGTGGCCGCTGCCTCCTCTGGTCTCTCTGTGGCATCTGCCTCCTCTGGTCTCTCTGTCTCCTATGCCTCCACTGGTCTCTCAGTGGCCTTTGACTCCACTCGTCTCTCTGTGGCCTCTGTCTCCTCTGCTCTCTCTCTGGCCTCTACCTCCACTAGTCTCTCTGACTTATCTGTCTCCTCTAGACTCTCTGTCGCCTCTTCCTCCTCTGGTCTCTCTCGGCCTCTGCCTCCTCTAGTCTCTCTGCCTTCTCTGCCTCCTCTTGTCTCTCTGTGGCCTCTGCCTTTACTGGTCTCTCTCTGGCCTCTGCTTTCTCTGGTCTCTCTGCCTCCTCTGCCTCCTCTGGTCTCTCTGTGGCCTCTGACTCCTCTGGACTCTCTGCCTCCTCTGGTCTCTCTGTGACCTCTGCTTCCTCTGGTCTCTCTGTGGCCTCTGCCTCCTCTTGTCTCTCTATTCCTCTATCTCCTCTGGGTTCTCTGTCTTTCTGCCTCCTCTGAACTCTCGGTGGCCTCTTCCCCCTCTGGTCTAACTGTGGCCTTTGCCTCTTCTGCACTCTATATTTCCTCTGCCTCCTCTGGTCTCTCTGTGGCCTCTGCCTCCTCTGGTCTCTCTGTGGCCTCTGCCTTCTCTGGCCTCTCTAGTCTCTCTGCCTCCACTAGTCTCTCTATTGCCTCTGCCTCCTCTGGTCTGTCTGTGGCCTCTGACTCCTCTGGTCTCTTTGTCTCCTATGCCTCCTCTAGTCACTCTGTGGCCTCTGCCTCCTCTGGACTCTCTGCCTCCTCTGGTCTCTCTGTGGCCTCTGCCTCCTCTGGTCTCTCTGCCTCCGCTGCTCTAACTGCCTCCTCTGGTCTCTCTGTGGCCGCTGCCTCCTCTGGTCTCTCTGTGGCATCTGCCTTTTCTGGTCTCTCTGCCTCCTCTGCCTCCTCTGGTCTCTCTGCGGCCTGTGCCTCCTCTGGTCTTTTGTGGCTTCTGCCTCCTCTGGTCTCTCTGTGGCCTCTACCTCCTCTAGCCTCTCTGTGGCCTCTGCCTCCTGTGGACTCTCTATTCCTATAACTCCTCTGGTCTCTCTGTGGCCTCTGTCTCCTTTGGTCTCTCTGCCTCCTCTGCATCCTCTCGTCTCTCTGCCTCCTCTGGGCTCTCTGTCTTTCTGCCTCAACTGAACTCTCGGTGGCCTCTTCCCCTCTGGTCTAACTGTGGCCTCTTCCTCTTCTGCTCTCTCTATCTCCTCTGCCTCCTCTCGTCTCTCTGTGGCCTCTGCCTCCTCTGGTCTCTCTGTGGCCTCTGCCTTCTCTTGACTCTCTGCCTCCTCTGCCTCCTCTAGTCTCTCTGCCTCCACTGCTCTCTTTTTTGCCTCTGCCTACTCTAGTCACTCTGTGGCCTCTGCCTCCTCTTGACTCTCTGCCTCCTCTGGTCTCTTTGTGGCCTCTGCCTCCTCTGGTCTGTCTGCCTCCGCTGCTCTAACTGCCTCCTCTGGTCTCTCTGTGGCCTCTGCCTCCTCTGGTCTTTCTGTGGCCTCTGCCTCCTCTGGTCTCTCTGTGGCCTCTACCTCCTCTGGCCTCTCATTGGCCTCTGCCTCCTCTGGACTCTCTGCCTCCTCTGGTCTTTTGTGGCCTCTGCCTTCTATGGTCTCTCTGCCTCCTCTGCTCCCTCTGCTCTCTGCCTCCACTGGTCTCTCAATTGCCTCTGCCTCCTCTGGTCACTCTGTGGCCTCTGCCTCCTCTGGTCTCTTTGTCTCCTCTGCCTCCTCTAGTCACTCTGTGGGCCCTGCCTCCTTTGGTCTCTCTGTCTCCTCTGCCTCCTCTCCTCTAACTGCCTCGTCTGGTCTCTCTGCCTCCTCTGCTTCCTCTCGTCTCTGTGGCCTCTGCCTAAACTGCTCTCTCTGTCTCCCCTGCCTCTACTGGTCTCTCTGCCTTCTCTGCCTCCTCTGCTCTCTCTACCTCCATTGGTCTCTCTGTGGCCTCTGCCTCTTGTGGTCTCTCTGTGGCCTCTGCCTTCTCTCGTCTCTCTGTGGCTACTGCCTACTCTGGTCTCTCTGTGGCATCTGCCTTTTCTGGTCTCTCTGCCTCTTCTGGTCTCTCTGTGGCCTCTGCCTCTTCTGGTCTCTCTGTGGCCTCTGCCTCCTCTGGATTCTCTGTATCCTCTGGTCTTTGTGTGGCCTCTGTCTCCTCTAGTCTCTCTACCTCCCCTGCTTCCTCTCGTCTCTCTGTGTCCTCTGCCTCCACTGGTCTCTCTGTGGCCTCTGCCTCCTCTGGTCTTTTTGTCTCCTCTGCCTCCTCTAGTCACTGTGTGGCCTCTGCCTCCTTTGGTCTCTCTGCCTTCTCTGCCTCCTCTGCTTTAACTTCCTCCTCTGGTCTCTCTGTCTCTCTGCCTCATCTGGTCTCTCTGTGGCCTCTGCCTCCTCTGGTCTCTCTGCTTCCTTTGCCTCCACTGGTCTCTCTATTGCATCTGCCTCCTCTGGTCTCTCTATAGCCTCTGTCTCCTCTGGACTCTCTGCCTTCTCTGCATCCTCTACTCTCTCTGTGGCTTTTGCCTCCTCTTGTCTCTCTGTCTTTCTGCCTCCTCTAGTCACCGTGTGGCCTCTGCCTCCTCTGGACTCTCTGCCTCCTCTAGTCTTTCTGTGACACTTTCTCCTCTAGAGTCTCTGCCTCCCCTGCTTCCTCTCGTCTCTCTGTCTCGTCTGCCTCCTCTGGTCTCTCTGCCTCCTCTGCCTCCTCTGGTCTCTATGTGGCCTCTGCCTCCTCTGGTCTCTCTGTGGCCTCTGACTTCTCTTGTCTCTCTGCCTCCTCTGCCCCCTCTGGTCTCTCAATCTCTACTGGTCTCTCTATTGCCTGTGCCTCCTCTGGTCTCTCTGTTGCCTCTGCCTCCTCTGGTCTCTCTGCCTCCTCTGCTTCCTCTCGTCTCTCTGTGGCCTCTGCCTCCTCTGCTCTCTCTGTCTCCCCTGCCTCCACTGGTCTCTCTGCCTTCTCTGCCTCCTCTGATCTCTCTACCTCCACTGGTCTCTCTGTGACCTCTGCAATCCTCTGGTCTCTCTGTGGCCTATGCCTCCTCTAGATTCTCTCATGGCCTATGCCTCCACTGGTCTCTCTGTCTCCTCTGCCTCCTTTCATCTCTCTGTGGCCTCTGCATCTTCTGGTCTCTCTGTGGCCTCTGCCTCCTCTTGTCTCTCTATTCCTCTGCCTCCTCTGGTCTCTCTGTGGCCTCTGCATCTTCTGGTCTCTCTGTGGCCTCTGCCTCCTCTTGTCTCTCTTTTCCTCTACCTCCTCTGGTCTCTCTGTGTCCTCTGTCTCCTCTGGACTCTCTGCCTTCTCTGCATCCTCTAGTCTCTCTGTGGCCTTTGCCTCCTCTTGTCTCTCTGTCTTTCTGCCTCCTCTGAACTCTTGGTGGCCTCTGCCTCCTCTGGTCTCTCTCTGGCCTCTGCCTTCTATTGTCTGTCTGCCTCCTATGCCCCATCTGGTCTCTCTGACTCCACTGGTCTCTCTATTGCCTCTGCCTCCTCTGGACTGTATGCCTCCTCTGATCTATTTGTGGCCTCTGCCTCCTCTGGTCTCTCTGCCTCCTCTTCCTCCTCTGCTTCCTCTCGTCTCTCTGTGGCCTCTGCCTCCTCTGGTCTCTCTGTCTCCTCTGCCTCCTCTGGTCTCTCTGCCTCCTCTGCTTCCTCTCGTCTCTCTGTGGCCTCTGCCTCCTCTGCTCTCTCTCTCTCCCCTGTCTCCACTGGTCTCTCTGCCTTCTCTGCCTCCTCTGCTCTCTCTACCTCCACTGGTCTCTCTGTGACCTCTGCAATCCTCTAGTCTCTCTGTGGCCTATGCCTCCTCTGGATTCTCTCATGGCCTCTGCCTCCTCTAGACTCTCTGCCTCCCCTGCTTTCTCTCGTCTCTCTGTCGTCTGCCTCCTCTGGTCTCTCTGCCTCCTCTGCCTCCTCTGGATTCTCTGTGGCCTCTGCCTCCTCTGGTCTCTCTGTGGCCTCTGTCTTCTCTTGTCTCTCTGCCTCCTCTGCCCCCTCTGGTCTCTCTGTCTCTACTGGTCTCTCTATTGCCTGTGCCTCCTCTGGTCTCTCTGTGGCCTCTGCCTCCTCTGCTCTCTCTGTCTCCCCTGCCTCCACTGGTCTCTCTGCCTTCTCTGCCTCCTCTGCTCTCTCTACCTCCACTGGTCTCTCTGTGACCTCTGCAATCCTCTGGTCTCTCTGTGGCCTATGCCTCCTCTGGTCTCTCTCGGCCTCTGCCTCCTCTGGTCTCTCTGGCCTCTGCCTCCTCTGGTCTCTCTGTGGCCTCTGCCTTCTCTGATATCTCTGTGGCCGCTGCCTCCCCTGGTCTCTCTGTGTCATCTGCCTTTTCTTTTCTCTCTGCCTCCTCTGCCTCCTCTGGTCTCTCTATGGCCTCTGCCTCCTCTGGACTCTCTGCCTCCTCTGGTCTTTCTGTGGCCTCTGCCTCCTCTGGTCTCTCTGCCTAATCTGCTTCCTCTGGTCTCTCTACCTCCTCTGCCTCCTCTGGTCTGTCTGTGTCCTCTGCCTCCTCTGGTCTCTCTGTGGCCTCTGCCTCTTCTGGTCTCTCTGTCTCTTATGCCTCCACTGGTCTCTCAGTGGCCTTTGACTCCACTCGTCTCTCTGTGGCCTCTGCCTCCTCTGCTCTTTCTCTGGCCTCTTCCTCCACTAGTCTCTCTGACTTATCTGTCTCCTCTAGTCTCTCTGTCGCCTCTCCCTCCTCTGGTCTCTCTGTGGCCTCTGCCTCCTCTAATCTCTCTGCCTTCTCTGCCTCCTTTAGTTTCTCTATGGCCTCTGCCTTTACTGGACTCTCTGTGACTTATGCCTCCTCTAGTCTCTCTCTGGCCTCTGCCTCCTCTGGTCTCTCTGCCTCCTCTGCCCTCTCTGCTCTCTCTGTGGCTTCTGACTCATCTGGACTCTCTGCCTCCTCTGGTCTTTATGTGGCCTCTGCTTCCTATAGTCTCCTGCCCCGTTGCCTCCTCTGAACTCTCGGTGGCCTCTGGCTTCTCTGGTCTCTCTGCCCCATTGCCTCCTCTGGTTACTCTGTTGCCTATGCCTCCTCTGGTCTCTCTGCGGCCTCGGCCTCCTCTGGTCTCTCTGTGAACTTTGCCTCGTCTGATCTCTCTGTGGCCTCTGCCTCCTCGTCTCTCTGTGTCGCCTGCCTCCACTGGTCTCTCTGCCTTCTCTGCCTCCTCTGGTCTCTCTACCTCCACTGGTCTCTCTGTGAACTCTGCCTCCTCTGGTCTCTCTGTGGCCTATGCCTCCTCTGGATTCTCTGTGGCCTCTGCCTCCTCTGGTCTCTCTGTCTTCTATGCCTCCACTCGTCTCTCTGTGGCCTCTGCCTCCTCTGCTCTCTCTCTGGCCTCTAGCTCCACTAGTCTCTCTGACTTATCTGTCTCCTCTAGTCTCTCTGTCGCCTCTTCCTCCTCTGGTCTCTCTGTGGCATCTGCCTCCTCTATTCTCTATGCCTTCTCTGCCTCCTCTTGTCTCTCTGTGGCCTCTGCCTTTACTGGACTCTCTGTGGCCTCTGCCTCCACTGGTCTCTCTGTCACTTATGCCTCCTCTGGTCTCTCTCTGGCCTCTGCCTCCTCTGGTCTCTCTGTCTCCTCTGCCTCCTCTGGTCTCTCTGTGGCCTATGCCTCCTCTGGATTCTCTGTGGCCTCTGCCTCCTCTGGTCTCTCTGTCTCCTCTGCCTCCTCTTTTATCTCTGTAGCCTCTGCCTCCTCTGGTCTCTCTGTGGCCTCTGCCTCCTCTTGTCTCTCTATTCCTCTATCTCCTCTGGTCTCTCTGTCTTTCTGCCCCCTCTGAACTCTCGGTGGCCTCTTCCCCCTATGGTCTAACTGTGGCCTTTGCCTCTTCTGCGCTATATATCTCCTCTGCCTCCCCTGGTCTCTCTGTGGCCTCTGCCGCCGCTGCTCTAACTGCCTCCTCTGGTCTCTCTGTGGCCGCTGCCCCCTCTGGTCTCTCTGTGGCATCTGCCTTTTCTGGTCTCTCTGCCTCCTCTACCTCCTCTGGTCTCTCTGTGGCCTCTGCCTCCTCTGGTCTTTTTGTGGCCTCTGCCTCCTCTGGTCTCTCTTTGGCCTCTACCTCCTCTAGCCTCTCTGTGGCCTCTGCCTCCTCTGGACTCTCTATTCCTCTATCTCCTCTGGTCTCTCTGTCTTTCTGCCCCCTCTGAACTCTCGGTGGCCTCTTCCCCCTATGGTCTAACTGTGGCCTTTGCCTCTTCTGCGCTATATATCTCCTCTGCCTCCCCTGGTCTCTCTGTGGCCTCTGCCTCCGCTGCTCTAACTGCCTCCTCTGGTCTCTCTGTGGCCGCTGCCCCCTCTGGTCTCTCTGTGGCATCTGCCTTTTCTGGTCTCTCTGCCTCCTCTACCTCCTCTGGTCTCTCTGTGGCCTCTGCCTCCTCTGGTCTTTTTGTGGCCTCTGCCTCCTCTGGTCTCTCTTTGGCCTCTACCTCCTCTAGCCTCTCTGTGGCCTCTGCCTCCTCTGGACTCTCTATTCCTCTATCTCCTCTGGTCTCTCTGTGGCCTCTGTCTCCTTTGGTCTCTCTGCCTCCTCTGCATCCTCTCGTCTCTCTGCCTCCTCTTGGCTCTCTGTCTTTCTGCCTCCTCTGAACTCTCGGTGGCCTCTTCCCCTCTGGTCTACTGTGGCCTCTTCCTCTTCTGCTCTCTCTATCTCTTCTGCCTCCTCTCGTCTCTCTGTGGCCTCTGCCTCCTCTGGTCTCTCTGTGGCCTCTGCCTTCTCTTGACTCTCTGCCTCCTCTGACCCCTCTAGTCTCTCTGCCTCCACTGCTCTCTTTTTTGCCTCTGCCTCCTCTAGTCACTCTGTGGCCTCTGCCTCCTCTGGACTCTCTGCCTCCTCTGGTCTCTTTGTGGCCTCTGCCTCCTCTGGTCTCTCTGCCTCCGCTGCTGTAACTGCCTCCTCTTGTCTCTCTGTGGCCTCTGCCTCCTTTGGTCTATCTGTGGCCTCTGCCTCCTCTGGTTTCTCTGTGGCCTCTATCTGCTCTGGCCTCTCTGTGGCCTCTGCCTCCTCTGGACTCTCTGCCTCCTCTGGTCTTTTGTGGCCTCTGCCTCCTCTGGTCTCTCTGCCTCCTCTGCTCCCTCTGCTCTCTGCCTCCACTGGTCTCTCAATTGCCTCTGCCTCCTCTGGTCTCTTTGTCTCCTCTGCCTCCTCTAGTCACTCTGTGACCTCTGCCTCTTCTGGTCTCTCTGTGGCCTCTGCCTCCTCTGGACTCTCTGCCTCCTCTAGTCTTTCTGTGGCCTCTGCCTCCTCTAGACTCTCTGCCTCCCATGCATCCTCTCGTCTCTCTGTCTCGTCTGCCTCCTCTGGTCTCTCTGCCTCCTCTGCCTCCTCTGGTCTCTCTGTGGCCTCTGCCTCCTCTGGTCTCTCTGTGGCCTCTGTCTTCTCTTGTCTCTCTGCCTCCTCTGCCCCTCTGGTCTCTCTGTTTCTACTGGTCTCTCTATTGCCTGTGCCTCCTCTGGTCTCTCTGTTGCCTCTGCCTCATCTCGTCTCTCTGCCTCCTCTGCTTCCTCTCGTCTCTCTGTGGCCTCTGCCTCCTCTGCTTTCTCTGTCTCCCCTGCCTCCTCTCGTCTCTCTGTGGCCTCTGTCTCCTCTGGTCTCTCTGTCTCCTATGCCTCCACTGGTCTCTCAGTGGCCTTTGACTCCACTCGTCTCTCTGTGGCCTCTGTCTCCTCTGCTCTCTCTCTGGCCTCTACCTCCACTAGTCTCTCTGACTTATCTGTCTCCTCTAGACTCTCTGTCGCCTCTTCCTCCTCTGGTCTCTCTCGGCCTCTGCCTGCTCTAGTCTCTCTGCCTTCTCTGCCTCCTCTTGTCTCTCTGTGGCCTCTGCCTTTACTGGTCTCTCTCTGGCCTCTGCCTCCTCTGGTCTCTCTGCCTCCTCTGCCTCCTCTGGTCTCTCTGTGGCCTCTGACTCCTCTGGACTCTCTGCCTCCTCTGGTCACTCTGTGACCTCTGCTTCCTCTGGTCTCTCTGTGGCCTCTGCCTCCTCTTGTCTCTCTATTCCTCTATCTCCTCTGGGTTCTCTGTCTTTCTGCCTCCTCTGAACTCTCGGTGGCCTCTTCCCCTCTGGTCTAACTGTGGCCTTTGCCTCTTCTGCGCTCTATATCTCCTCTGCCTCCTCTGGTCTCTCTGTGGCCTCTGCCTCCTCTGGTCTCTCTGTGGCCTCTGCCTCCTCTGGCCTCTCTAGTCTCTCTGCCTCCACTAGTCTCTCTATTGCCTCTGCCTCCTCTGGTCTGTCTGTGGCCTCTGACTCCTCTGGTCTCTTTGTCTCCTATGCCTCCTCTGGTCTCTCTGTGGCCTCTGCCTCCTCTGGACTCTCTGCCTCCTCTGGTCTCTCTGTGGCCTCTTCCTCCTCTGGTCTCTCTGCCTCCGCTGCTCTAACTGCCTCCTCTGGTCTCTCTATGGCCGCTGCCTCCTCTGGTCTCTCTGTGGCATCTGCCTTTTCTGGTCTCTCTGCCTCCTCTGCCTCTTCTGGTCTCTCTGTGGCCTCTGCCTCCTCTGGTCTTTTTGTGGCTTCTGCCTCCTCTGGTCTCTCTGTGGCCTCTTCCTCCTCTAGCCTCTCTGTGGCCTCTGCCTCCTGTGGACTCTCTATTCCTATAACTCCTCTGGTCTCTCTGTGGCCTCTGTCTCCTTTGGTCTCTCTGCCTCCTCTGCATCCTCTCGTCTCTCTGCCTCCTCTGGGCTCTCTGTCTTTCTGCCTCAACTGAACTCTCGGTGGCCTCTTCCCCTCTGGTCTAACTGTGGCCTCTTCCTCTTCTGCTCTCTCTATCTCCTCTGCCTCCTCTCGTCTCT
Organism: Neodontobutis hainanensis; assembly: GCA_024349245.1. NCBI lineage: Eukaryota > Metazoa > Chordata > Actinopteri > Gobiiformes > Odontobutidae > Neodontobutis > Neodontobutis hainanensis. The sequence continues at coordinate 92,146 of JALDNG010000729.1, forward strand.
CTGTGGCCTCTGCCTCCTCTGGTCTCTCTGTGGCCTCTGCCTTCTCTTGACTCTCTGCCTCCTCTGCCTCCTCTAGTCTCTCTGCCTCCACTGCTCTCTT